>PVHY01009827.1:0-54477 GCA_004024945.1 Uropsilus gracilis
AGGAAGGAAGGAAGGAAGGAAGGAAGGAAGGAAGGAAGGAAGGAAGGAAGGAAGGAATTGATGTTGTTTTCAAGTAAAATTTAATTAAAATCAAAAGGAAAGTAAATTGACGCTCCATGGTTTATTTTACCACTATTTCTGCTATATTCTTAACTGTATTCATTTATTTATTCATTCATTTATTCGTTTATTTATTTATTTGTTTGTTTATTTATTTCTATTTTTTTGAGACTAGGTCTTGCTATTTTTGCCTGTGGAACCACAGACTCTTGTTGCCCGGGGCACCACAGACTCAAGCAATCCCCAGCCTCAGCTTCCCAGGTAGCTGAGATTACAGGCGCACGCCACCATGCCCAGCTTTTTTTTTGGAACTAGGTCTTGCTAAGGGCCCCAGGCAGGACTCGAACCGTGATCCCTAGCCCCTGCCGCTTCATAGGCTGAAGCTTACAGGCACGAGCCACCATGCCCGGCTATTCTTAACTGTATTTAGATGCCATCAAATATTATAGGGAGACCTTTCTTTTTTGTCAAAATAATTCTGAGAAGTCTCAATTTATTGGTCAGTAGGGTTTGAAATGGAAGACCATAAATTTAAAGATACTAGGTTTTTTTTGGCATTGACTAGGAAAACTGCAGGTAGCTTTAACTCTCACAGCTAACAGAAAGAGCCACTTTTGCTAGATTCTCAGATGACATATCTCACACCATTGGAGTCAGTGCCATTAAAAACCTGTCACTCAGCCATTCCTCCAAATTCTGTTGACTGGTGTGGTGCTTAAAACACATCTGAATCATCATTCCTCAGAGAACTGGAGATGGTTGGCGTCACTGCCTGGTCCTAGCTTGGACCAGCCTGCAAATAGTCTTTCCAAAAGCTAAATAGAGAAGAGAAATAAAAGTAAAAAAATATTCTTTAGAGACTTGGAAAGGTCACAAATGACGTCATAGAAGAGTAGATGATATACTCTCTAAGGTGAGCTGTACACCACTTGCCTTGGTTTCTCTTGTGTCACTGCCTCCTGTGGTTATCTTCAGTGAGAGGTATGGTGAGAAGCTGCATTTGCCAGAGTTCAGACTGAGTTCATCTCGTACCTTTTTATAGTACTTTTGAGTACACTGGGACAAGGTTAGAATATTAATTTAGCCTGTTCGTCTCCAGCTGTGCCACCATCAAGAGACTGCAGCTACAGCAGCAGGCTTCCTATACTGTGGAAAGAACTAATTGCAGGGTACAGGTTGAAGCTGACAGGCTGCTCTTTCCCAGCACTCACTGAAAGTAACTTTTAAAAATCATTATTATTATTAAGCATTTATAGCCTGCTTTTGTGTTTTCCAAGAGCCTCATAATCATTTATGTTTGCTTTTCCTATTGATGTCCCTGAGAAGCAAGTTAGTGTTGTTATGACCTCGTATTGTACTTGACGGACAGAGGTTTGGGTAATATGCTCCTGGGGGCCATCTGTCATCTGCTTTAGGCATCCTCACAGAAGCTGAGGTGTGCATTTTGGTCTTGACGTCACTAAACCCATTTCCTCACTGCTTGCTTTTAATTTTAGGGAATATTGTGACTATCATACATTTGTGCCTTTTAACTGCCACTTACATTAGGAAATTTCTTTTGCATAGTGTGCACACATATATAATTTGACAATTTCAGGAAACATTACTTACTCTTCATGAAATGTGTTGATGTCTGTTTTATCTTTTTATAAGTTTCAATCCACTAAATTAATTTTAATAACTACAGTTCACTGTGACCCACCATTTTTAAAATTACCATGCTTGTATTTACTTGAAACCGAATGCACATGACACATGTATTAGTTTACTTAAAGGAGGAAACACACTTACATTTTGAAATGTATGAATGCATTTATGGAATGACTTAGAATTTCAAAGAAGTTTTATTCTTATGAGCTACCTCATATACTTCTGACACTGACCCTTTCCCCTGTCTTCACTCCAGTGCATATGTCCATATTCTCCTCTTTCTGGGGAGGTATTCTAGGAAAAAAATTGAGAAGTACTGGACTTTGGAAACCTTTGACCAAGTTCATATCTTGTTTCAACCTAAGTGGTTGTCAAAAACTTTGAGTAGCATGTTTTATAGTCATTACTACTATTTAATACTTAACTGTGCCAGTCACTATTCTATAAACAGATGATACAGTGATGAAGAAGTAAGAATATCTTTTCTCATTAGATTTAATTATACTGGAGGTATAGGATGTGTGGCATGGGGATAGGTGGTATACCGACAATTAAGTAAAATACTGTGTCAGATAGAGAAATTATTAGTGGATTTTGGGATTGGAGGTCCTGGGATTAGAGATTGGGGAGTGTCATTTTATAAATGCTTTCAGTCACGGAAAATATCTACCTGAGAAGACAGTATTTAATTACAGCAAAGGTCTGAAAGGAGACCGAGAATGAGCCACGCAGATTTATAGAGGAAGAGAATTTCAGGCAAAAAACAGTAAATACAAAAAGCCAGGAGATTTATATGCATGCCCAATATGTGCATAAAACAGCGGGCTTTTGTGGATACCACTGGAGCTAACTTCCCAAGGAGGGAAAAATGACATATGATGTCAGAGAGGTAATAGCCATCAAATTATAGGCAATTTTAACTTTAGTGTTTATTCTGAGTGAGATAGGAAGACATTGGAGGTTTAATCAGAGAAGTATTTATGAACTGACCTACATTTTAAGATCACTGTTGAGAATAGATTGGAGAAGTTAGATATTGGAAGTGGGTGAGAGAAGTGCAGAAGCAGGGAAACCGTTAAAGGTACTGCAGTGTTTCGTTAGGTTTGAAAGACAGCAGGAGGTTCTTTCTAAGGATGAAGGGAACAATCAGATGTCTGGCTTAGATGTGTTCATTGTGGGATAGCTGTTATCCAAGTAAAATTTCCAGGTGCCTAGTTTATATATTTATTTGTATAGTTTACATATATATATATATATATATATATATATATATATGTTCCCCAAAGGCAAGTTAGATCTTCATGCTTCAGAGCTTTCTAAAGCACTTAGAAAATTGTACTCCAGAGTACTTCACTACTTCACTATAGACTTATGGGCATCTCCTCAATTCAGCACTCACAGTGAATGGGTATTTCTCTTATTCCCTCTTCCTTTGTTGGCTTTTCATTCTCAGCAGAGACTGTTTATTATTTCACCTGAAAAAATCATGTGAGGTACATCCTCACTTTATAGCTTCCTCTCCACCTAGAAAATAATCTTGTCTTCAGCCATCCTTGGCACTGGGCTAAAAAAAAGTTGTATGTCCACCATGGCATATCCCTTGCTGGCTGTTGGGATCTGTGAGTCCCAACTCTATCCCCCTCACTCAGTCTCTTCCTCTCTACTTAGACTAAGAGAGAGTTGAGTTTATCTCCTATGAAAATCTGTTTCGTTACTGCTCCTCTGTGAACCCAGTCCTCCTTTCTCAAACTTCTACCATTGAGGCTTCAGGACAGTATGCATCTTGCCTCTGATCACTCTAGCTCCCATAACCTAGGTTTGGTTTCCGCTCCTCTTAGGGTGCCGCTGTACAATCACTGGTCAACTCTGATTGCTACTTTTGATAAAATAAAGCAAACAGGCCATCCTAGGTGCTGATCTATACCAACAGCCAGAATGGATACCGATTGCTAAGACAAGGAAGGCACTCCTCATAATTAAAATGGAATAAGTTATGGTTATGAAACCCCTCTTTAAAATAATGAAGACTATTATTTTGATTGCTTTTTTATAGACTTTGGACAAGGAAGAAAGTTAATCTCTAAAAGGAAAATAAAAGAGAGAATCCCACAGACTATCTCATTAGAAACTCCCAGTTTAGGCTGGATCAGATCATTTCATTTAAGAATGTTTTGGACATCTTTTTCTCTCACATTTTACAGAAAGCAGTTATTTCAATTAACACACATTTTAGAGCTACCTTTCAATAGAATTTATTTGAGACTAGGTCTCGCTATTTTTGCCCATGAAACTGCAGGCTCACGTTGCCCGGGGTACCACGGAATCAAGCAGTCCCCAGCCTCAACTTCCCAGGTAGCTGGGATTACCAGTGTGTGCCACCACGCCCAGCTCTTTTTTTGGAATAAGGTCTCTCTATGTTGCGCCAAGCGGGACTCGAACCGCAGTCCCTGGTCCCCGCCATGGCTTCCTAGGCTGCCCCTTACAGGCGTGCACCACCATGCCCAGCCCCTTTCAATAGAATTTAAAGAAATTTAAAAACATTGAGGAAGACTGTTATTTACTGAGTACTTGTTCTGAGGTACTATGCTAAACATTTGGAATATCTATTTTCATTATCTTTACCATAAACAAGACAAATATATTGGTTCCACTTTACAGCTGAGGGTCTGAAGTGCACAGACTGTATGTAGCACAGACTATCCCTAATACTGACCCAGTATCAGCTACCATTAAAGTCACGAGCCAAATCCCGTGCTTTTTCTACCACACCACATCAAAAACATTTCCAGTATTTTTGTCTTACAAATAATTCACTGAACGATGCCCAATATCAACAAAAATGAAATGTTCAAGGATCCTAATTTATTCATGAATCCTTGTTCTGAAAAAAGAAGCTGCCAGTGACACACATAACCTGGCAGCCAAGTTGCTGAAGTTCACAAAGACGAGAAGGGATGGGCATGGGACCTGCACTAGGGCTCCCAGTACTGCCCTCTTTCCACTCTAAAGCCAGAGGTCTGAAAGACAATATAGAGAACTCAGTGGAACTGAGAGCATCAAATTATGGTTTTATTGCTAATTACTACAAGCAAAGTTAAACTTGAAATGCACATTTATTTGGGAAATAGTTATTATAACAGACTAGTGAGTTCATATTTTTGCATGTCAAATTCAATTAAACTATATGTGCCAGAGTGCTGTGTTATTTTTTGTAATACAGGGTAATCCTAAGGGTTTTTTATGTTTATTTTTGGTTTTTAGTTTTGGGGGGTGGTGTACTTTTTATTTTTACAAGTCAGGTGTCATAAACTTCAAATAATCCATCTCTGTAAAAGTATATCTACAACATAAAAAAAAAGTACTAAAGATTCTCCAGCTTATATGAAGTATGTATACCTATTCTGGACCTATTGGTATAGTATATTTTAAAATAAGAAAACAGAGATCTCTCCTCCCCGTCTCCAAAACAATCAATATCATACTGTTAAAGAGTAATTTAGTTCTATTTAAGATGCCCTCCAGATTGGAATTGAACTGGCTTCATACTGTGTTTTTACTTCATTCCTTTTAGCCCCTGGAGTGTGATTGGCATATCCTTAGAGAACTCTTTAGGCAGTTATCTAGACTACTAATAGTATTCTTTCTTAACTTATGTATATTATTTTATAAAGCTCAGTGATTTGATATAAAAAGAGCCCACATATCATCCTATCCCGCATCCCTGCCTCTTTGAATAACCTTGTGCCTGATGAGAGATGTTAAAATAGGGTTATATTTTGCATATGAATGATAGAGAAGTTGATACAAAGGTTGAGAGACAGTACTTCATGCCATTTGCTCTACACTACATCTTTCTACCCTAATTTCATGCAGTAAATATTTATTGAGCCAGGTAGTATGCTAGTGGAGATGACACTCATTCACTCAAGAATTCATTGTATTACGGGTGAGCCAGGTATAAACACTTATTTTACATTGAAGTATATGCACTGGATACAATGGAAAGGGAGTAGAACTTTCTTGAGACATCTCAAGCTTGAACTGAATCTTAAGATTAAGTAGGTATTTTCCAAGAAATCAGAGATTCAGAAGAAGAATGTATTGAGTAGAATGAACAATGTTTAAAAAGGTACAGAGGCTCCGGGTTTCAGTGTTTGGGGAACAAGGATAATTTAGACTAGGCTGAAATTAAGGAATAAGACCAGAAATGTAGGCAGGGCCAGATTCCAAGAGAACCATTTATTCTTGAAATGATTTCAGTTCTAATCAAGAGTTAAAAGTTTGACAGCTACAGCTGAGCATGGTGGCTCCACCTAGGAAGCTGCGACCAGGGCCAGGGATCGCAGTTTGAGTCCCACCGAGGGCACGTAATGAGACCTAAGTCCTCCAAAAAACAGCTGGGCGTGGTGGCACACACCTGTAGTCCCAGTTACCTGGGAAGCTAGGGTGGGGATTGCTTGAGTCTGTGGTACCCCGGGTAACGTGAGCCTGTGGTTCCACAGGCAAAAATAGTGAGACCTAGTCTCAAATAAATAAATAAAGTTTGACAGCTACAGAATGCAGATTTTGAAAAATTAATGTAAAAGAGATGAACTGCTTCCCCTAACCATGCCTACAAACACAAGCTATGTAAGTAAACAATAAGAAAAATAAAAATAAATTAAAAAAAAATGCTTCCCCTAAGGGCCGGGTACGGTGGCTCATGCCTGTAAGCTTCAGCCTATGAAGCGGCCGGGGCTAGGGATCGCAGTTCAAGTGCCCATAGCGAGACCTAGTCCCAAGAAAATAGCTGGGTGTGGTGGCGCGTGCTTGTAATCCCAGCTACCAGGGAAGCTGAAGCTGGGGATTGCTTGAGTCTGTGGTACCCCGGGCAACGAGAGCCTGCAGTTCCACGAGCAAATATAGTGAGACCTAGTCTCAAAAAAAAATGCTTCCCCTAAAGAAGCTTTTGCAGTTGCTCCTATAAAGAGACTGTATTTTACCAAAGGCTCACTAGAAGAATCATTAAACTAACAGTTTTCTAGTGAACCTCTTTTTTTTGTCTCTTCTAACCTCTTTTGCATAGTTGTAATACAGTTGCGCACGTGAGCTTTCAACTAAATCTAATGTGGCTCACCTTAATTATGAAAAATCCTCAATAAAAAGATAAAACAGAAGATAGTAAATAGGGGAGAAGTTTTCTTTAACATTTGCTATAGTACTTATTGTAAGCCAGGCACACACTAGTAAGTGATGGAGTCAAAATTTGAAATCAGGTGGTTTGGTCTGATTCCTCAATCTATGTTCTGAATCACTTGTGTCTTCTGTTTTTAATTTGGATGTTCCAGCTTCTTAGAGAAACATTGTAGAACCCGAAATCCAGGGATTGTCTTTCAGTGTGTCCTGAGACCCATGAAATTGTGTGTCAAGTTTTTGCATGTACTTATTCAGAAAGATAATCTGTAGCTTTTACCTCTTTGTAAAAAGAGTCCTCAAAGTATAGTGACTTAACACTGCTGACCTAGATGAGCTTTACTTGTCTTTTTCATTATTAAAGAGTTACAGTTGGAATAACAAGATAGTTACAAGCCCAGTCAGTCTTTTTGAGTAACATTATTCTAAATAAATTGCTTATCCATTTCTTCCTTGCAAATTTTCCAAAATACACATTAGGTCCTAGATTTAGAAGTTGTTGCTTTTTTATATAGATGAACCTCTGACATCTTGAAAAATCTCTCCAGGTGATCCGAATACAAGTCTTTGATAAGAACCATTAATATCCTTGGAGGAAGAGGATTATACTTTCTATATTTTTCCTCATATCTCAAGTGTTTAGTATGTAGTAAACATTAGTGAATGTTTGAATTAATGGCACACAGTGAGAAATGACAGCTTTTATATTCAAAGATGATAGTAATGGTAATCAATTCAAATTTCTTATATGACCTTTATATGACCACACTAACCTATTCACACCACCCAGATTTTACTTTAAATGCTCTTTAAAGAGCCTGGCACTGCCTAAAGAGCTGCTTGGTGCCCTTATCTGAAATAAGACTTCTCCTTTGCTGATGATAGCTGCATACTGAATTATTAGAAAACCTCTTCCAGAAACCCATAGTTGGTATAAATGCTTTGAAATGCTGCTCTCCAAAACATCCTAAATAATGTCTTAATGTCCTCCTTTCCTGAAACTAGTTACTCTGCCTAAATTCTTTAAACTCAAGGTTTTTAATACTGTCATCAGCATTTTTAGCACCAGATTATGGGTCCGAAACTCTGTAAGGAGTTGGTAATTAAAAGGTTCAAAACACAAGTTACAGGGAAAGTAATTTCTTGGATCCTTCTGAATTGACAACAGAAGGACTGTCAAGTAGACATAAGCAAACCAAATTATGGAGGAGGAAACAAAAAGTGGTCTTTAAGGTGGGGAAGGTAAGTTACTAATAAATACAAAAGGACTGGAATTACTTCAGAATATCTGTAATTCACAGTCAGAATTTAAATAACTCTGTATGCTGTTGAAATATGAGCATTTGCCCAATAAGGGGGGGGGGGGAGAAAAAATGGTGCTAGATAAACACTTTTTTTATTATTATTATTATTTTCTTTGAGCAAAATGAGAGAGAAATCTGATACAGTGATTATAGAACTTTCCCAGAGAAATGTTTTCCTGCAGTGCCAAGAACATAGCTAGAAAAGCCGCTAGTGACAGAAACCAGTGGGAAGTAGTAGTTGAGAATAATTCTCCTCTCGCCTCTTACAGTACATGGTTCTTATAATCTGCCTGGCGATGGATGGAATCTGCCTGTGTATACACCAGTCAGTGTTGCCCCTTTACACAGAAGTACTTATTGTAGCTTTTGAACAACATATATAAACAGTAGGCTCTAAATTGAACAGCTGTGATAGTTTCATAGCGTACCTAAATCCAAAGCTTGAAATGTGAGAAAACTCATTTCTTTGCTTTTGCAAAGGTTTTCCCTTCTTAAATTCATCAGATTCAACTACTACATTTTTTTTTTAAAGAGACTAGGTCTCCCTTTGTTCCCCCAGGGTAGTCCCAAACACACGGGCAACATCCCTAGCTTGATCCCTAGCCTCAAGCTCCCAGGTAGCTGGATTTACAGGCATGCACCACCACACCCGGCTATTTTCTTGAGACTAGGTCTTGCTGTGTTGCCCAGAATAGTCTCCAACCCACGCACTCAAGTGATTCCTAGCTTCAACCTCCCAGGTAACTGGCATTACAGGCATGTGACAACACGCCTGGCCTACACTTTATCTAACGATAGGACTAAAGGAATAGCTGGGCACGGTGGCTCATGCCTGTAAGCGTCAGCCTATGAAGTGACCCGGGCTAGGGATCATGGTTAATAGGGATCATGGTTCGAGTCCCGCCTGGGGCCCATTGCAAGACCTAGTTCCAAAAAAAATAGCTGGGTGTGGTGGCACGCACCTGTAATCCCAGCTACCTGGGAAGCTGAGGCCGGGGATTGCTTGAGTCTGTGGTACCCCAGGCAGCATGAGCCTGCGGTTCCATGGGCAAAAATAGGGAGACCTAGTCTTAAAAAAAAGAAAAAAAAAAGGACTAAAGGAATAAGATCTCAAGGAAAAAAACTTTAAAATTGGTAACTTAAAAAGATAAGACCGGCGTGTTCAGGGTGGTATGACTGTAGAAAGTATCTTTGAAAAGATAAGGAACTAACATTAATTACTATGGAGAGAGAAAGAAAATCAAGTATTTATGTTCTTTTGATCCTGTTTCTTCTGTGTATTAGCTTTGTGACCCTGGTTGCTATTCTTTCTGAATCTCAGCTCCTCATCTGTAAAATGAAAGGGAGTGACACCTGTTTTGTTTGGGATAGTTACAATGAGGATTGGAAATATTAATGGTACTTTGTAAATTGTAGCAACATTTCCTATTAGTAACCATAGAGATGTAAAATATTTGAATAGATTGTTCTGGGTATAGAACTTTGCTATGAATTCATCCCTTTAGGGGCTCCTCCTGGGGAGAGATAAGAGTTGCAAGTTATCATAGTGGTCTGACCATGAAGTGAGTAAGGATGTGTTTTGCAGTGTATGGTCTGGTGTGTCTTGAAGGCCTGCATTTTCTCAAACAAGAAGCAAATGGGGTATTTGTATTTATAGATACCTGGCTGTTCTTTCCCTCCTACCTGGGTTTCTGTGATATCCTAATTTTCCCTTGTTGCTTTCCTGGCAGGTGGCTGTAAAAAACAATATTGATGTCTTCTACTTCAGCTGCCTCATCCCACTGAACGTGCTTTTCGTAGAAGATGGCAAAATGGGTAAGTATGTCCTCTTGTTCTTCTACCAGATAACACCTTTGCCCTTCTTCTCAGTATCAGGCAGAGCATAGTCCCAGAAATACAAGTTATTTTTAGATTTTAAAAATTGGGGTAAGGGTATTCTAAAGCTCTTATAATTGCTAATTATTTACTTGCCTGAGTCACAGTTGATCTTGCTTTGCTTTTGGTCTCTAAATGTTGCTAAATCACAATGCCTGTATCTGAATAATTCATTCACTCCAGGATACAGAGTAAGAGTTTAGTGACAAGTAGATGATTTGAATAGCAGCTTGGCTCTTTACTAATTATATCACTGTGGCAAGATGCTTAACTTTTCTGAGTTTCCAAGTTTGCAGAACAGAAACAAATTTTACAATAATTGAATGAGATGATGCCTGCAAATTTAACATATACTGAGTTTTTACTGTCTCAGGATAGGAATTCAGTAAACCATTAGTTCTCCCTTTGTGGTTGTTGATATTTCTTGCCTCCCTTACTTGTGAGACCATTATCTAGTAAAACTAATACATTGGTACATATAAATTGCATTAGCACTTAATTGATTTGATTCTTAAAATGGGTCTTTGAATAGGCAGGACAGACACAATTATATATGATGAAATTACAGATTGGAAAGATCACATTGTCCTCTGAACAGGAAAACAGTGGCACCAAAACTGAACCCTAGATATAAATGTTTCCAGTGTATCGTAAAGCTTCTGATGTGGAATTGAGTGAGCTGGAAGTATAGCACTTCT
Source organism: Uropsilus gracilis (assembly GCA_004024945.1). Classification (NCBI taxonomy): domain Eukaryota; kingdom Metazoa; phylum Chordata; class Mammalia; order Eulipotyphla; family Talpidae; genus Uropsilus; species Uropsilus gracilis. Next base: position 10,760 of record PVHY01009827.1, read on the forward strand.
GCATTAACTAAGAGTTGGCTCCAGGCCCAGGCTGCTGCTTGCTATATTGTAAGAGTCAGAACTCTAAAAGGAGAAGTGATGTAAAGTATCAGAATAACTCTCACAGAACTGTGTACATCCTTCTTTCCCTCTGCTTCCCCATACAGAGCGTCAGGTCTTTCTTGCAACATGGAAGGATATTCCCAATGAAAATGAACTTCAATTTCAGATTAAGGAATGCCATTTAAATGCTGGTGAGTAATGACAATTTCATTTTTATCCTAGTAACTCAAATTAGATTTTGAAAACTTTTGTCTTTTCTTTACCTCCTACCCCTTCTTTCCACATCTACCTTGTTTCTAGTAGGTATATGGTAGGTATATTACTTTAAACTTTTTTTAAAACTTGGGATGTATTTATATAGGCACTAGATTATTTGCAAGCTAACAACTTTAAGAGATAAAATAGAATGGATCCATCTACCCAGTTCATTCAGTGGTTGAACATGTTACTCATGTGTCTTTTTTAACCTTTTCTTAAAGATTGTTTAACATTGACTTTTTTTAAATATGATTTAGGGGTCTATGTTTATAGCTCTTCAGTAGTCATATTTCTTGAACAAACATCTTGTAAGCATCAAGTAATTGAAGGGGCACTTATCGCAAGAACTAAAAGTGCTGTTTGTCCTTTTATGTTAACCTTCAATATTGGAAGAAAGGTGTTTTGGTTTTTTTTCCTGAGATACATTTTTCACTACAATAGAATATCAAAGAAGTAATCCCAAAGCAGAATTAGCACTTTTTTTCACTGTAGTATTCCTCAGGAATGGAAGGACCCCTAAACTGTTTAAGAATCATTCTGGTTCTGCCTAATCTCTTTCTTTTTTGTTAAGTTGGTAGAAGGCTATATCAGTTTGAATGTGATTGAACCTTGATTCTTGGCCAGTGTCATCACTTTGTTCAGTTGCCCATCATTTCCGCCTTTCAGCATGGTGTCATGCTCCCCTTGTAGCTGGATCTTAGCACTGGGAGGAAGAGGCAGTTTGTACTACCCAAAGGAAAAATACTTGCTGTACATCTCATTGCAGCTTTTTTGTTTTAGTTTATGGGGGTGCTTTGATATGTATATATTCTGTACTTTAGGTGGCTCTTAGTAGGGCTTCTCCTAAACCCTTGAAGTATTTAAGGAGATATACTCTTAAATTATTGGAATAAGTAGTTGTTGTCTTTGGAACTACCACTTACCCAACTCTTTTTTTTTTGAGACTAGGTTTAACTATGTTGCCTGGGTTAGTCCCAATCCCATGGACTCAAGTGATCCCCAGCCTCAGCTTCCCAGGCAGCTAAGATTACTGGTGCCCGCCACCGTGCCCGGCTGCTTTTTCAAGACCAGGTCTCACTATGTTGCCTGGGGTAGTGTCGAACCCACGAACTCAAGTGATCCCTGGTGGCCTCTTGCCTCCCAGTGGTTGGATTACAGGTGCAGACAACCACGCCCGGCATTCACATATCCAACTTCTTTCTTCTATGGTCTGGGTCTATATTTCTCATCCTCACTGGTTATGTATTATTAAACAGCGTCAGAGCTTCTACTGAATTTTTCACTCAAAAAATACCAAAATTGAGCTTCCTTTTGTACCATATTCTAACTAAATGACAATATCCTTTGCCCCTCTCTCTGAAGCTCACTGGTCAATTACCATGAAATTCACTTGAAGGGTGAGGGGGCACTGGGTAACTTTCCACAGTGTAAGCTGTTCTTCAGGAACAGTTTTTAAGTCAGAATCCAGTATAATGCAGAACCAGAGTGGATACTCTTAAAGAAATAGCCTCAATACCCAACCTAGAAGAGGCCTCACCCTTTGTTATAGTCATGCTGGTATCAATTAGTTCTGTGACAGCATTTCATATTTATGTTTCTGAAAACACTTGTCCCATAAGAAAAGAGTTCTAGTTCTTCTAGCCTCTTTGGTCTTGGCACTGAAACCAGGTGATAAAGGCAAGGTCACCATTTGGAAAGCATCACAGTAAGACTTATGTTCCTCTGTCTTGGCTCTGAGACCTGCTGCCTTCAAAAGTCAAACAATGGCAAATATAGTTGCACTCCCAAGCAGAAGAGCAGGTATATCCAGAGCACCAAGACTGTACGACAAGATGTCACTAGGGACTGGCCAAGTAAGACTCCTGAAAACTGCATAATACATTTCCTCAAAGCAGTTCCTAGACCGGGCATGGTACAGGCACGGTAGCTCGTGCCTGTAAGCTTCAGCCTATGAAGCGTCTGGGGTCAGGGATCACGGTTCAAGTCCTGCCTGGGGCCCGTAGCAAGACCTAGTTCCATAAAAATAGCTGGGTGTGGTGGCGCGTGTCTGTAATCCCAGCTACCTGGGAAGCTGAGGCTGGGGATTGCTTGAGTCTGTGGTATCCCAGGCAATGAGAGCCTGCGGTTCCACAGGTAAAAATAGCGAGACCTAGTCTCAAAAAAAGAAAAAAAAAACAGATTCAGGCATCAAGTCCTTGAAGGAACAACACCTAAACCCATGAGGGTAGCGTGGGAACACCCAGTGCATCCTCTAAAGGATTCCAGCAACTAGTTGCATAATAAAAAATTCTTTGTGTGTTTTTTTAAACAAAGTTCTGTGTTTATTGCAGAATACAGTGTGTGATATACCTCTCAGAGGTTCTCATAGCACATTAGCACATTAAAAGCTGAGAAGTAATTCCTACATTGAAGAAACCTGTTTAATACAATGTCAGCTTGACTTCTTTGACCTTGGATTTATCATAAAATACTAACATCTGTGGAATATCAGGGTTCTAAAAGATGATCTGAGAGACTGGCCTCTAGAGAGCAGAAAAAGGCCTGAGAAATTGGAGAGTCTTGTTGTCTTCCTCCCCACACACATCCAATATAAAAGGGACATTCTTTTTCAGAAAGGAATGCAGGTTTGTATGGATGAGGGTTTTAGTACAGCCTGCCAAAATAATCCCCCTCTTCCTATTAGAACTCTGTTGTACCTTGATATACATTTGTAATCTTGCCAAAGAAGCGGTACCTGGACCTTTCTCCCAGTGGGGCTGTGTCCTCTGATGTAGCCTGGAACAGTTCCTCAGAGCAAATTCAGTTTTGATAAATCCTGCCATGGCCTCATGCCAGTTCCTCCCTGCATTGGATGCTCCAAATACCAGTGAACCAGCTTTCCAGTGATAGGCTGCCTTATTGTAGTGCAGCGCTTAAAGCAGAGGGAAAAGCAGTCATTTAATTTTCTTCAGGAGCTCCAGCCATTGTTTCCCGTAGTCAAACAACTTGCAAGAGCACTTCCTGCAAATGACCTTTTCTAGCTCTTCTCTGCCTCTGTCCCAAGGTCTAGAATCCCCTCGCTTTTACATTTCTTTCCAGTCTTGAGGCCTCTATTAACATGAACAATTTCAAGTTTAGTGCCTTCTGATTCAACACCCTGGGTCTAGCTGGGAGCTAAAAATATCATCCTTTCCAGCTGATCTGCCCTAATCACAATAGCACCAACACTTTAAATAGCTTTTCTGTGCCAGAGTAGACATTTGACAGATGGAACTAACACTCTGAGGACTGTAGGAAGTCACAGGCTCAAAGTACTCACCGGTCTAGCATTGTGCTTTTACTTTTGCTCTTCAATTTCTTTGTAAAGTATAAAGAGTAAAGAAACCTTCTCAAACCTTCATAACTAGGCAGACCTTAATAGAAAGGTGTATATGATAAGGATACCTGTGGTGCCACTAATTGTGTAAATATTAGAAAATATAAAAAGAAAAATAACTAAGAAAGAAAGAAAAGAAAAGGACACTATAAGGTATTAACATATGGGTCCTCTTGCTTCCTACCACTGGTCATCTCTACTGGTGTCAAGAGAACTGTGTGGATCTGTTTTGCCTCTTATCAGCATCTGGGGTTAGTGTCTGGAACCATTATCTTGTCTGTACAAATAGTTGCATGTCCAGGAATCTTTGACTGCGAAGTTGATTTTTAAATTGGTTGTTACTTTTGCATTTAGAAAAGCTCAGAAACTAGTTAGGCACTAGTCAGGGACAAATGTTTCTTCTAACATGGGAACTCGGTAAGGATAAGTTCCATTTCTTTGTTTTGTCATGGTTCTCCATATCCTTTAAAACATTTCGTAAATGGAAACGTTTTGCCTGTCAGCACTTAAATATAGTTCAGTTGCTGAAATGGTTAAGAAAATATGTGTTGTTTTCAGCAATCATAATAATTTTGAGCTTGCTAATGAAGACCACAGGTGGGTCCCAAATGCAAGTTCCATTTCCACTCTCTGATTAATGAGTCCCTTCACTTGTATTGCTGCTGGGAAAGGTGTGACCTTTGCTAAAATAAGGAAGACCACATCCATGCCTTCTAAGATTTTAAACCCAAGGAGCCAAATTAGGTGAAGAAAAATGAGCCAGAAGAAATGAATCTTGAAGCAATTATAGCCATATTTGAACATCTTTATGTTCAAATTATTTTTTATAATTTATTTATATATAAATTTCATATCTTTGTGATCTCTGGGGTTCACCCCCCCCCCCCGACCATTCCCACCCTGTTCCACCTCCCCCCGCCGAGTTGTATACTTTAATTTGGTTGTTGGCTTGTTTTGACTTTTCTTCATGGCTTTTTGTTTATCTTTCCCATGCCCCATATAGTAGCGAAACCATTTGGTTTCTGTCTTTTTCATTTTGACTTGTTTCTGCTAATATGAATTCTTCTAAGTCCATCCATGTTATCATAAAATTTTCCAATTTATCATTTTTAATTGATAAGTAATATTCCATTGTGTATACATACCACATTTTTTTCACCCAGTCATGTTTTCGGACATTTCAGTTGCTACCATGTCCTTGCAATTATAAATAGTGCTGCAATAAACATCCAAGTACAAGTGTCCCTTTGTACCCACATTGAGGTCTCCTTTGGGTAGATTCCCAAGAGAGCAATTGCTGGGTCATATGGTAGTTCCATTTTCATTAATTTGAGGACCCTCCACAAGCTTTCCATAGAGGTTGGACCAGTTTACATTCCCACCAGCAGTGTAAGAGTGTCCCCTTCTCTCCACATCCTCACCAGCACTTGTTGTTGCCAGTTTTATGGATGAACATCTTTATTCTTAGGACAGGTCCCAGGGTCTTATGCCTCACATGATATAGCACAAATTAAAACAATTCATGTTCTCATTTTCAGACTCTCACAACTATAATAAGATCCCACCATGTTTCCCAGGAACTCAGTTATGTAAAGACCTTTTTTGTCAATAAACTTGTCGCAGTCTAACTGGGACACCTCCTTATCTTTAGCTCCTGTTGCCATTCTTAATGAGTACATTTAGCAGAATCTGTTATCCTGCCATCTATATATGCACATATTTGGGGGGGGGGTTCCTTTACAGTGTATGATCATTGATCCCCATGGGAACTTCCACCTCCTCCCTGCCTGACCCCCTCTGGTTGCACCATCTCCTTTCTTATTGCTGTTTGTCCATGTTTGGCCCTTTGGTCTTTTCCTTTTCTGGGGCTATGTCCTTATTCTGGGTGAAGATGTGGTTTCTTGGTATATGGTAGACCATGCTACTTAGGTTTCCAGTCTTAATTTTGCGATCAAAGGCCAGTGCGAGTTCATTTGGCTTATTTCAGTGTCTCCTTGTTCTTGGTGGTTGTCATCTCCATATTTTCTGTCCAATTTTGTTGCTTCTTTGCATTATATTTCAAATCTTTGGCCTATGGAACCCATCTCCCAGCCCTTTTTTTTGGGGGGGGGGGGGCAGGGCTAAAGAGGTTCCTCAATAGGGACAGCTGTTCATGGATGGTAGCTGTTCTGACTGGTATCCTCTGTTTTGTTTGCAGCTCTGCTGTGGGGCCACTATCATATTTCTGCAGCCTATCTCCCCTGTGATCAGGGGGTGTGCTTTGCCATTGTTGAGGGCATCTTTGAACCAGCATTTTCACTACCAAATCCTCAGTGATGTTGTAGTTGTAATTCTGTCTTCGATAAACTCTTTGCTTGGTATCATACTTCAGCGTTCAGTGGTTCTCTCCAGGTTCTTTTTGGTCCTGCCCACCAGGTAGTATGTCTTTCCAGGGCCTTTATTCCTACCCTCATCTCTTCTATGTTTGTGGTTGTGTTAAACAATAAAGTTTTCCTTCTGGACTAGAGGCAAACCAGAGGCTCCCTCCTCCCCCCAACCCCAGCCTGTCTTTTGGAAGGCCTTGGCAGCCTTCGCCAAAGTAAGTGGGATGGAGCTGGGGCGCGCAAAAGCGTGTGGGGCTGCCATCAAGGCTGGACAGCCTGGGGTGGGGGTGGAGCCACAAGTGGTTATGCCTGTGCCCAGGTGCAGATGTGAAATTTAAATGTGATATCTGAGGTTTTTAAAAATTGTGTGCATATAACATAAGTATTTTTATGCTTATGTATAAAATATATAAAAATGTATGTGTGTATAAGTATAAAAATACTTATGCTATAGAACCCTCCCTCCATTCAGTCTTCTGATGAAAACCACAGTATCCATTCAGTAGAAGCAGAGCAACATTCCATGCCATATGCTTTCAAATGCCTCAAAGGTATACCAATTTGGCTTGCTGTTTCTACCTATTTGCCACATTTTCTACTTCTAGGAGGAGGAATGGATGTGTATATTTGATTGTGTGATTTCTTAACTTGTCATTTCTTGCATAGGTGGTAAAATGATCATAAGAAGAATAGGAATCGGGGTTTTGATATATATGTATACATTCTAGAACATGATTGTGCCTGTGCAGTAAGGTGACTTCAACAAAAGCTCCTGCTGTGTGCATTTTCTGTTTCCTTGGAAATTGGCAAGAGCTTTGGAAGTTAGAAATGGCTTTTACAGCTTAAAGCAAGCCATCATGTGTTAAAGAAGTCCTGTCAAAAGGTATTAGCCAAACTCCAGCTGGTCATGTTGCTTAGCAACCCAGTCTAAACTACAAGAGCCCTTCATTGCAGGAACCAAAGTGACAGCCCTAACTGCCTGACCCCACCCCCACCCTCAACAGGTGATTAAAAAGCGTATTAAGGGCCCCTCCTCCAACACCTGTACTTTTGATTCCTCTTAAGTTACAACTATTCTGCTTGGTGTTAGTGAAAACATTGGAAATAAGAGGCGAAGTAAAGAAATAAATAAATGTGGTGAAAATGTTTAATGAGTGGGCTTTAGGGCCTCCTTTCTTGAGCTCTTACTGGTTTGAATGTGGGAGGAAGATATTAGGGCGTGATTAGCCTTCAAAATTGGTTTACATCTAACAAATGTCTTTTTGTTCAGTGTCATTTGTTATAACATTGATAAGAAAAAAAACTATCTCAGCCAATGTTTAGCAAAATGTTATTCATTTGAGGACCTACGTTCATTATATGTAGTTTCACTTAAAGACATGTTTTCTAGGAACTTTTTGATAACAGGTGAATACTCACTGTAGGTGGATTTTAATGCATATGACATCATACACATACTGGCATTTCTAATTCATGAGTGAGAAGCTTATTCCAGGTATTGATGACAGGTATCCATTGTGTCCCAGATACTGTGGGAAACGATGATGAAAAACTCAGGATCCCTGTGTTCAGAAAGGTTACTACTTGGTAGAGTAGAAAGACTGTCCATCATAGCAAGCTTCTTCCAGAACACATAATGAAATATGGCAGGTTTCTGTGGAGAAAATTTAGGTCCTGAAGTAGGCTTGAGTAATTTTGAATTCTCATCAGAAATGAAAATAATAAACTGTCAACAACAAAAAAAATCTGTATTCTCTATCCTTCAAGTTCATTATCTTATTCTTAAAGTTTTTCTTCTATAGTATCTCATGTTACAGTAAGAGAACATGAAAGAAAAAATAACCTTTAATTCTCTGACAGCAGGTCTCTTAATCATGAGGAGGAACATAAACAACAAATGGTTCTTGTCCTGGCTTGGTACTGCTAAGGCCTCTGTCATGGCTTGTAGCAACAGCTGGGGTTTTGTGCCCTTGAGCAGTCAGTCATCTTTGCACAACTTCAGTGATGAAAGTCTCTTGTTGAGAGAGTTTCTTTCATTATCAATTTGGGGGCATGATATTCTCTAAGAAATCATTTGCCTATTTAAGAGAACTTACACACTGAGCACTTATATAATGTTATAATGCAATATTCAATTAAAAAATTCTTAATGTTAATAAATTTTACTAATGTTAATGTTAATAAATTTGTAAAAATAATAATAAAAATAAATTAATAAATTAATTTATAAATTAATTTATGTTAATAAATTTTACTAATAAAATTTCTATAACTCTATGCCTTTTTCAGCTTCTGGCATTTGAAGTCAGAGTGACTTACAGGGAGATAATAGTGACTCAGGAAGTAGTGATAAGGATTTGATTGTCTGTATAACCCTGTCACTATGGCACACCCATAAACCCATTTTTGTCTTAGTCCTCTTCAGAGGATTTTTACCTCAGTGGCACTTACTATGGGATTATCAACCCCAATACCCCTACCATAGACTTTCCAGATGTTTCATACACTAATGCTTAGTTACCATATTCTCTTTCCTGTCCTAGAATCTGATACACTGTCTCTTTAAGTGCCTCTTCCTTGCCTTGGACGGTTATGTGGTAGAAAAACTTCCTGATTGTGTGTTTGTCTGTCTGATGGTACTTGTCAGAAATTTGAGTGTACAAGGCCGGTGAGGATGTCAGAGTTAGCTTGTATTTATTTGATATTCTAACTGAAGGTGTTGGATTTTGAATTTGTATTTCCAGACACTGTTTCCAGCAAGCTGCAAAACAACAATGTTTATACTATTGCCAAGAGAAATGTGGAAGGGCAGGACATGCTGTACCAATCCCTGAAGCTCACTAATGGCATTTGGATTTTGGCTGAGCTACGTATCCAGCCAGGAAACCCCAATTATACGGTAAGACCTTTCTCAAAATGTGTGAGAGGAGTATGAATAAGAAGATATTTTATTTCTTATTATCACCCTATGAAGACACTTCAGACTCCAGGTATCCAAATTGAGAGTCAATAAAAAGTCTCCAGGTGCATCTATAGAAGCCCTTTTCTCTGCATCCTTAGTCCCATCCAAGAGGCATGGTGTCTCTGGCATCATTCTCACCCAGTAAATAGTCACCTTCCCCAAACCTGGTAATTTTATCAATACCAGTTAATACTCAGTAGCCTGTCTGCACATATGGTACTATAATAAGCTGGTAAGAAGATTACTTACAAGCTCATTTCAAGAAGTCCTTTTTCCTGCTTTGGGGGGTTCATGACCTAAGGACATCAGTCAGACACATGAACCTTTTTTTTAGTAGCATTGTATATCTTGGAATACTTGTGAACAGCAAGGCCAAAAAATAGGACACACCTTTGGCAGCCTATTTATGGAAACTTTAGTTTGGCTATTTTCCTTCAGTATCACACTAGACTAAAATTAAAATTCTGGTAATATAGGGAAATTGAACAAAAGAACAGAAAAAAGACAACTTGGAAGCAGATTATAAATCTGAGACTTTTACAGCAGGGGAGGTGGAGGGATCAAAAAGGGAGGGGGGGAAGAGCACAAGGGACTGTAGTGACGGTTTAGGGGTGATGTGGTGATGGGGAGATTTATGGGGACTACACCAGTGGGCAGAATAGGGTATTATACAAAAATGAACAATGACGTAAGAAAACAATTTTTTTTTAATCTGGTAATGTTTTTGCAGTAAGAACAATTACCTTGTTAAACAACAGAAATTGGTAACTCAAGACACTAGGCATTTCTATAACTTTGAGGAATCCTGAATAGTCAGTAGATTAAGGGAGCTTTTTAGCCAATTTAGGTGAGAAAAATCTGTGACCTTGTTCTTCATTTTAACATCCAAGTCTGTTTTCATTAGCAAACAGTAAGGGAACAGTATCACCCAGAACTGAGATTTCTAGCTGTTTTCCCCACTCACTCCTCCCTTGCCATGAGCTGAAAGAGCATCTGTGTATGTGAGCTGCTGCATCTTATCAAGCTAGGTTTTTGCCTAAGCATTTGTGAACTGAGAGACTTCAGGCTTTCCCCATAAAGTATACATTCCTCCCACGCTCCTCCTCCACCATCATTCCCTTGTCTTTTTGGACATAAGCTACCCTGTCATTTACCTCAAGCTCTCCAAGAAAGGAAAATCCCTCTGTGCTGTTCTTGGAGGGGTGGTTTTACTCTAAAATCAAGGTCTTATAAAATAATTCCATTTATTTTCCTAGTAATTGGCTCAAAACATGGGTTTTATTTTTGGTTAGTACTGGTAACTGAACCTTACTCAGATTTCTCCAGTTTCAGCATTATTCTTTTGGTTGAAGAGGGTCTAATGCCATAGAGTCTTAGCATATGTGTTGACTTATGTAACCATCACCCATCAGGACACATGACTACAAAATAAAACTCCCTCTTGCTACTTTGTAGAGTTTCATCCCCATCTGTAACCTCTGATACTGTTGTCCATTACTATAACTTGCTCATCTTGAATGTTATAGAAATTAAATCCATACACCATGTCACCTTTAAAAGTTCTTCATTAGTGTAATGCTCTTGACGTCACCCCAAGTTATATCAATAGTTTGTTTCCTTTTTATAACTAAGTGATCATTTATCCAGTTGTCTGTTGAAGATCAATTTACATGTATTTGTGTGTGTGTTCTAAATGATTATAGATTCACTTGAAGTTGTAATAACCCAGTGAGCTCTGATGCTTATATTGTCTTTTTGTGGCCATCTCTACCTCCCTTCTTCTCTTGCTTTTGTAAATGGTAAAATTGTTATACTTGCTTTCCCCTTTAACTGTTTTCCATCCATCGCATAATTAAATTCCCTCCTCCAATAAAACTTCACGTTTCCATTACAGTACCAGACAGGCCTAATGACTGTCCCCTAAATGGTGCTCCAAAATCTCTCAGATTCATTCCCCTCCTGCAGTCAGCCTCACACCCATTGCATCTCAGCTAGGCACTGAAGGACAAAATCTGGCTAAGCCAGCACTATTGCTTTAGTCAGACTGGTGGTTCCTTAATCCCCAAGGGAGGTTGATAAATCACTTCTCCCTACTTGAATCCTTGCAGTTACTTCCTTAAGAAGGCATATTTATCCTACAAGGCTAAGTAGACTAGCCACACCTAGAAAGATTACTTGTCCTACATCATGTGTTGAAAACCATAAACTCCCTCTAGACCCAGAAGGGTGACCTTCCTGAGTGATTGGTATTAACGATGTCACATAAACAGACTAGCATTTCAAAAGCTAGGACTCTGGTAAAGCCTCTTTTCCCTTAGGAGCTACGTAGTGAAGCCCAGAGTCTAGCTATATTTTTGTAAGTTAAATTATTTACCTTATTTATTCTTTATGTTTCCCTTTTACTTCAGGATTTAGTGAAATACCCCTCCCCCTCCCACCTTAGTTGGAAGGCAAGAGGTGGATTTAAATCAAAACTTGAACCTTTATTAAAGGCTGGGATGGCTAGGGGAAGGAGACTTGTTAAGCATCCAGAGAGATTCTTCCTCTTCTGTCATTTCCTCTTCACCAAGAGCAGCTGAACCTGAATCCAGTCCAGACTCTCCCTGCCATGCCAATCCTGGCAAATCGAGCTTTTGTTAAGGAAGATAACATTTTCTTACCACTTAGGAACAAAAAAATGAATCTCCAACTGATAGAACTTCCAGTATTATTACAGAGATGTAAAAAATAATACCAAGCAGTATTTAGAAGAGGAACTACCTCTCTTTAGTCTGCAGGTTAACTCCAGTAAACTGTTTTTATTCTTTTTAGTTTTTTCTGCCTCTCTTTGTCTGCAGGTTAAGTCCAATAAAATATTCTTATTCTTTTTAGTTTTTTCTCCTTTTCTGAACCCACATACTCTCCCACTAGAATTTTCCACAAATTGACAATAGAGAGGCTGTGGAGGAGGAAGTACAGGAACTGTCTCTCTAGGGAGTTTAAAAGTCAAGGAAATGCCTATACTGCAGCTTTGTCCAAAGCAGAGCTATTTTCTTTGCATATTTATATTCTTAAGTTATAGAGTTTGGGGGGCTTTTACACTTATCAGAATTGTCTTCCTGATTAATATCAAGGAGCTATTTTGGAAATGCCCTTGAGACTAAATATTAAAGCTGTAAATATTAGATGAGATTGGGTACATTCAGGGTGATTTGGTTGTAGACTTAAAGCTGTAAGTAGACAGCCTCTTTTGATTTCCTCCCCTTTATTTCTGTTTTTGGCATTTTTTGCTTTCACTTTAAATTTTAAGACTGCCTTCTCAAATATCATTGTCTTCTTGACATTTTTGCCAAAATTATTCTCACCTTTTGTACTATGATAAGTCATAATCTCTAACAAAAGAACAGAGATAAAATAATCTCATGGTGATAATAGCATTAGAGATAATTTTTACCACTTACCAACCTACCAGTTATGACTCTACCTTAATAGATAAGAGGAGTATCAGGAGTACAAAAAGCAATTATTAAATTTTCTGCTTCTGTAATGTAGTTTGTGTGCATTATAGTGTTAATATATTCTGCCTAATCTTATTATCACATTGTTAATAATATTTTGCCTAATCTAATACAACTAAGGAGTCTGAATCTGTGTTTAAAAATGTGTTTGGTGACCCACAAAGTGAAAATCTTTTCAGTTAAATGATGAATTAATTTTAATATTTCACTTTTAATTTGGTAATCATTAAACTAGAAGAGTGAATATCAGAAGTATCAGATTTGTCCATCTATTGAGGGAGAAAAGATTAAACTATTGACATGAATTGCTGTCCTGTTATATTTAGTAAATGTCTTTTGTAGCTATTGTTTTCCCTCTGTAACAGTGTGTGCTCTCTTCATTATAATACAAAAAGGACTAGTAACTTGGGCCCACCTAATATCTTAATTTTTTTTTTAATTTTTTAGTTTTATTTATAAATTCTTACATAAGTAAATAGGGTAAATGGTTACTGGCATGCCTTCCCTCCTATTTTGTTAGATGATTATTATTTTTTTTTTTTTTGGAGATGTAATTGCCATTATATTAGTTTTAGGAGTACAACATAATGACTTGATATTTGTGTAAGAGGTTTTCTTGAACTGAATATTTGCATATCTTTCCAATGGATGCCAGCCTCCCTGCTAATCTTCCTTCTTTTCCTCCTAACAGCTGTCACTGAAATGTAGAGCTCCTGAAGTCTCTCAGTACATCTATCAGGTCTACGACAGCATTTTGAAAAACTAGTAGACTGGTATGGTATCCGCCGGCCACCCTGTGATCGGTGCAAGCCAAGAACTCTTAAACTGGAAGAAACTGTATTGCTGTGTAAAACCTGAACCCAAACACACTGAGGCCACCCAGCAAGGTAGTGACTAGTCTAACCAGTGCTAATATTAGGGCACAACCTGTTGGATAGTTTTAGCTTCCTGTGAACATGTGTAACCACTGCTTCAGTCCCCTCCCACCTCTCACCACCTGCTGCTGTCTGTCCTTACTTGTGGGCTTCTCCATTCCATGCCAATGACTGGCATTTTTGAGTGTAGTTTGGTATTTTGTAATCGAGAGCTCATTTCAAAAGCAGAAAAAGACAAAAAATATTAAAGCAAGGAAAAGTGTCACTGAAACATAAACTGCACTTTATTGTTTTATATTTTTGTACATATGATAATTTGAAAAAGTTGTATAACCGGTAGGAAGCGTTGAAACAACTGACTGTCATTAAGTGCACAGTTCTAGAAGGAAAGACAGTTATTGGCCACCCTGTTAGGGCTTCTCTTCCTACAGCCACCTTGACCCCAACTATGAGACATGTGGGTTTTCACTTTTTTTCTTGAAGCTCCTCTCCTTGTAACTCCTTTACCCCCACCATAATCTCATTTCATTGCTCTACACTCGGGATTGGTGATCTTCTTTGAACGATGTTTCAGGGTGCAGCAGATAGGACCTGTCAGCACCAAAGCTGAGTTCTCTCATCTACATCCTTTCTACATCCTTACTACATCCTTTCCTCCAGTCTCACCATTAATAACATTGATGAAGGAGTTTGAGTAGGCATGGGAAACAGGAGCCAGAATCCACCCCCACCCCTTCCCTGTATTAAATTTCAGGTCCAGTTCAGATCTAAAACCATGACTTGAAGCCGGGCGTGGTGGTGTGTGCCTGTTGTCCAAGCGCAGCGCTGGGAGGCAAGAAGCTTGGGGTTGCTTGAGTTTGCGGGTTCGAGACTACCCCGGGCAACATAGCAAGACCTGGTCTCAAAAAAGCAGCCAGGCGCCGTGGTGGATAGGCCTGTAATCCCAGCTACTTGGGAGGCTGAGCCTGGGGATCACTTGAGTTCCCGGTACCCCGGGCAACATAGTGAGACCTAGTCTCGAAAAACAAAAACAAAAACCATAACTTGAAAACTGAAACAGACTTTAATAACTTATCCTGTTTTTCTAAAAAAGGAAACAGATAAAAGGCAAAAAGGATATTAACTGCCTGAGGTCTATTATCTAGCTGTTTAGTAGCAGAACTGGGGGACTGGGTCTTTAAATCCCCGTCAATGGTGTTTTCACGCTAGGAGTCTCATTAATTTTCTTTTCCTCAATACCTTTCTTCCGCCCTTTCTGTACCTGCTTCTTTGTGGCTTTTTTTTATACTCCATGCTGATTTTGGCACTCCATACATTGGCACTAGGCAGCAGCAGAGTAGCTTTTCAATTACTTGAAGGTAATTCCAGATGCCAGAATGAAGGAATAGCTAATGTTCCCCCATATGCTCCTGGAGCTGCAGTTCTTGAGGCCAGCAGGGTGGGTGCAGAGACCAAGTAGCTTCAGCTTGAAGATGTCACAATATTCACTTTATCCCGTCAGGTCTCTGATCTGCTCTTTGCTCATTTTACTTAAGCTCCAAGGCAACTGAGATCACCTCAGAGGGTCAAGCAGCTCTTGTCTTCTCTCAAAAGACCGGGAGGTGTGAAATTCCCTCCCTTAATACACTGGGTTTAATTTGTCAAAGAATACTTAGTGCCTGAAACACCAAATAGTGTTCACACTGCTTCATCTTTGGGCACTTTTTGCATTTCCTGGCACCTGTCATTCTGGGACCATGATCAACACTACTCTTCTCAGATGCCCTTGCTCAAACCAAAGGCACTTCTGGGTCCAAAGCCTCAAGTCGAACTCAGACCGAAGAGTGAGGCCAAAAGGAGCTGGCCAAAAACAAAGTACAAAGTATAGCCCTGTCATGTCTGAAATGACCCCGTTTCATACCTGTTACAAATCTTGGGGGGAGGATTAGGTCCCCCAAAGCAGTCTCTTAAACCTTGAGAATCTCTAAGAGAAAAATTACTTGGGGAAGAGAAAGGGATTGTCCTATGGTCACCACCCTACTTGTGGGTGGAGAATAGGAAGTAGCACAGGATTATGGGAAGTGGGTAGGTTGATGGTTTGTGGGGTGGAAAATCAGGTTTTCCCTTGTTGGGAAATCATTCATGGAGTCCTTTGGCTGCAAGCAGTAAAGAAGGTTCACACTGCAAATAGTGTTCTCATCTCAGAGCAAATTGTAGTTTCAAGAGGAGTGTGTATCAGGGCAAGCAGACAACCCAATTTTGTACCGAAGGTGTCCCTTTAACCCTGAAATTAGGCTTCTCTCAAACTTCCTCGGCAGTGGTGGTAACAGCTGCCGCTCTCAGATGATTGGTCTGAGCCAATTCATGAACTCTTCTCTCCTTGGAGAGGCTGCCTCCAGTTGCACCCCTAAGCAGTCAGGAAAGGATTCCGTTTCCAGAAGAGGACCGCTGCGGAAGAGACAGAGAGCCTGTTGTCTCCGCCGCACTTTCCTTTTGGTCCTTTCCAGCACAGCCGAATGGGGGGAACTCGGTGGAGATGGCCCTTGCATTCCCCTCTCCTCTGCCTCAGTATGTCTTTGTAACGTCACCTGGTGTCATACAAAGGGCAAGGGAAGCACGCACACACCCAGAACTCTTGCTGGTCAGAGATTCCCTGAGTGTCTGTCCTCACCCGAGCCTGTTCCGTGTGTCTGTGCTGTGAAGCCTGGGGCTCTGGAGAGAAATGGGGAGGGGGGGAGGGTAAGTGTTGCCCTAAGAATGCTTACCATCCTTTTATTGTTGGGATTTGTGTTCTTGGGGAGGGTGGGGGTTGGGGGGGGGCTTGACCTTGTGTCTTCGTCAATAAATTCTCATTTACACAAAGTTTGTGGTTTGTACTTTGTTCCTCAAACTGGAGCTCTAGGGCAAAACAAAACTTGTCAGGGACATTAATAAACACACTATTAAAGCTTTTCTTTTGACTTACCTGCTCCTCCATCCCCAACCCCATTTAGTCAGATGAAGCTAAGGTTGGCCTGAGGAAGAATCCTGTACTATACAGAGGCTTCTGTTAACCAAGCCCACATCAGCGCCACTGTTAACACAGTCATCTCTCCGCAGGCAGGGAGTACTTGGAGGAGCAGATTCATCTTGCCTGGCAGGTCCCCTGCTGGGGCCCCAGGCTGCTGGTCCCAGGGACAGAAGGAGCACAGCAGAGGTTGTCATCAGTTTCCTATACTCAGACCTTATGCTAAATCTCTCAATTTAGGAAAGCCTCTCTACCTGTTCCCAAGTGAATGGAATTAATGCTCGTTTAAAGCAGATGAAGGTCACCTGTGCTGATGGTGATCCAGGTGTTAAACTAGAGGGCCCACCATGCAGGGCTTTATTTGTTTGTTTGTTTGCTTTTTGAGACTAGGTCTTGCTATTTTTGCCTGTGGAACCGCAGGCTCATGTTACCCAGGGTACCACAGACTCAAGCAGTCCCCAGCCTCAGCTTCCCAGGTAGCTGGGATTAGAGGTGCGCGCCACCATGCCCAGCTATATTTTTTTGGGACTAGGTCTTGCTACGTGTCCCCAGTGGAACTCGAACCTCAATCCCTGGCCCCGCCCATCGCTTCTTAGGCTGCCGCTTACAGGCATATGCCACCATGCCCGGCCTCCACCGGGCAGTTCTAACGTCACCTCTGAAGTCTCTCTCAGCCTTGGGTGGGGGGGAAAGAAACTGAGAATCAGATGCATCATGCCCTTGACAACTAAGATCTTTTTGGTTGTCTTCATGTTGCTGGGCTATTATAGTTCAACTTTAATAGGAATAATATTTGGGGAGGAGTGAGTGGAGTCAGGATAGGTTTAACTGAACTCCGGGAACAGAGATGCAAGAATGATGAGCCTTACGTGAATTAGCTGGATCTGACAGCTAATGTCAGCTTAGGGGAAAGAAAATTCTTAAGACAATAGCTCCCCCCCACCCTTGGGTGTACATTAATATTCCCTAAGAGCTTCCCAAAAAGGCTAATGATTGCTCAGCCAGTCTGGGATGGGGCCTAGGGAATCTGCAATTGAAAAACTCACAGGGTGATTTGGTTTTGTTTGGTTTGGTTTTTTGAGACTAGGTCTCCCTATTTTTGCCCGTGGAACCGCAGGCTCACGTTGCCTGGGGTACCACAGACTCAAGCAACCCCCAGCCTCAGTTTTCCCAGGTAGCTGGGATTATAGGCATGCGCCATCATGGCCAGCTATTTTTTGGAACTAGGTCTTGCTATGTTGCCCCAAGCGGGACTCAAACCGCAATCCCCAGCCCCAGCTGCTTCATAGGCTGAGGCTCACAGGCACCCGCCACCGTGCCTGGATCACAGGATGATTTGTAATGTGAAGCTGTGAACTTGAAAATCAGAGAGTGGCCCATTCGCATCTCTGCCTCTATGGTAATACTCATGTGCTTGTGATCATTAAAAAATGGTAAAGCACTTTCATGGCCAGGATACCTGCCCATCCCACAAATTGGGCAGTTGAGCATTGGCCCTGTTTCTGAGGTGAGATGTGGCAAAGCCACTCTTCTAGTTCATCAGTGACTTCCCACTGAAAGTTCTGTAAGTGGACCTCCCTCGCTTTGCACTGCCAGGTCAGTAACTGAGCTTGGTAAGCCCCCCAAGATTCTCCTAGCTGTGGTTGCATGATCCTCTTCCTCCCAAAAAAGCATCTAGGAAATAGATCTCAGGGACATTGTTTCTGAGACCAGAAAACAGCTGAGGACTCCCAGGTTGGAGCCTTCCTACTCCCACCTCATGCATTGATGCTTTTTCTGATTCTGCCTGGACCCAGATTTCTTTTCCCTGCCACCCCCAGCTCCGGGAGGCAAGAGCCTGTTTATTTTAATACCTGGTGTGGCACTTGGGAAAGATCACACCTCCCCCGTTGTTACCCATTTCTATCTCCTGAACACTAATCCTAGAATCCCAACCAGCCCCCAGACATGTTATTAGCAACAAGGATGTTTCTTGAAAAGTTTCCGAGTTGGCTCAAAACTTGCCATCAGTTTCTCATTTAGCTTTTGCCCTGTGGTTCTTGATGCTGCCAATAAGAGAAGGATAATTTGGGGGCTGGTTAGCCCCAGATGGTCTTCCAAAAGTATCATTTTGAGGCAGAACTGCCCAACACTGCAGCTGAAAGAACACTCCCTCTGCCACAAGGTGGGGGGCTTACTGGGGGGTGGTCAGATCTAGCCTCTGGCTTTCCCTCTAGTATTTCCTTCATTCTCCGCCTGCCTGTGGTTAGAGGCTGGGGATCTGACCAAACAACCTGTGGGGTCCTCAGCTGTGAGGGAGCAGACAGAAGGGTCTTTATATCCTTTCTGTCCCACTCCACCTTGTTCACTCCCTAAACTCCAAGCTTGCACCTCAGCCGTCAAATGCCCTCAAGGTCAGACAGACTCAAAGAAGGGCCTCCAACTTTTTCACCTAAGCAATCTCAGTTGGTTAGACTCAATTGAATAGACAGCAAATAGACTCCTGGGACTGTACATTCTTAACCAAAAGTGACTCTCAAAAGGCAAAATGACAAGGGAAACTTGAATTTAGGCAACATTTACATTTTAAATTAATGCTGTGGTTACTTGGTTTTGATATGAAAATAATGCTGTAAGTGACCTACCAGCCAGTCTGACATTATGATGAACCTGTGACTTTGTGTTCCCCTAGTAAAACTAAACTGAGAGGTTGAGAAGCCTGTCCTGAGGTATGAGATGGTGCTACTTCTTTTCCACCTTGGGCTAAAATAGAACCAGAATGCAGAGCCAAAGCCTGGGAACAAACATAAAGCATGGGTTCCTGCCTGGGTAAAGGGAGAATTTAAGATTTTCAGGTAGGGTCAGGGGGGCAGTATAATCTAGGGACCATTTAATCAAGTTTGGATGCTCTTGGTGGCCCCCATATTAATTCCAGTAAATCTGATCCCCTTCCCCCTCCCCAGAAAGTGGCACTCCCAGAGGAAACACCTCCTTGGCCACACATTAGCCTCTAGCTGTAACCCTGGCCCTTCCCACACCCTCACCCCCTGGGAGCCCACCTAAAATAAAGGGAAACTCTCCCAAGGTGGCAGTCTGCCTCTCCTAAGAATGGCTATGAGTCTAAAAAAAAACATGAAAAAGTAAAGGTCATACATTGAAACTTAACCACATTTCAATCATCACGTTATGGATTTTACTCACTGCAGCTCGTGCTCTGGGGACACAAGATCACATGTCCATTTTACAAACAAGGCAGCAGGGCTTGGAGAGTTCGAGTTACTTACTTTCAGTCACAGTAAGTGGTGATCAGGATTTAAATTCAGATCCTTCTGATTCTCAAACCCAGAGCCAGAAACCACTATGCTTTCTGTCTGGCCTGGAGTGGGGTGGGGAGCAATTGGGAAAGTGAGCACAATGCAGAGCCCAAGGGAGGAGGGAAATTACATCTGTGAAGAAGCAGAGCCAGGCTCACAGAGCAGGGAAGTAGATGGGAAGGGAAGCACCAAGCCCCTAAAAAGCACTTGAGGAATTGTTCCCAGCTTCCTCCTCCCCCAACACCACTTTTCCGACCATCACCAAAGGCGTCTAAAGTACAGCTCTGACCGGGTTGCTGTCCTGCTTCAAAACCCCTTTCAGTGCCTTCCCATCCAGTGCAGGGCTAGTTCCAAATTCCTTTCCCAGCAATCAAAGCCTCTGCAATTCACCTTACTCAACTGGTTGATCTCTCAGCCCCCAGGTTCCTGAGCTCCCTCCTCTTGCCTCGGTAACTGACCCCAGCTTTTCCAGCCTATAAGACTGTGTTTCCCACAGTCCCCAGCGCCACTCCCACTCCACTTCTTTCTAGGTTCCTTCCTTGAAAGTTCTCTTCGCTGAAGCCTTCCCAGACTGCTCTTGGCCCACCTCCTCTGCCCTCCCTTGCAACCTTGACTTTGCTGCAGCACACTGGAGCAGTCCTGCCCAGTTTTCTCTCAGTCTCCCCGAACCTCTACTTCAGAGGTTCAGTTCCCCTGGCCTGGGACCACCTGCCTAGCTTCTCAGTGGCTATCCAGCTAGCGACTCTCAACGTTCACACTCCACATTTTGCACTTAAGTTACTCAGCCCCAGCTATGCCATCCGAAATACAACATTGCCTGGTGGAATTGTAAGGCTTAAATTTGAGAATTCGGGCAGAGATCTGCACGCTGTCTGTCACATAGTACACGCTCAAAAAACTGTTACCTGAGACAATAAATGATGTTGATAACTATTCTTGTCAAATAAATAGGTGGGGGTTCTGCCCTCAACCTTGGCAAATGCTGGCACTTCCCTGTCTGGAAAGGAGCTGGGAGTAGTTTTAGCGTTGTGAAGGTCATTAGTTGGCAGGGAATCAGGTCGGCTTTGCCCTAGCTTGGTCTGCCTTTCACTGCTGCAGGGAAAGGTGAGAGAGGCCACTCGCCATCCTCCAGAAAGTGTGGGAGGGTGTTCACATTCTCAGCTCAGCTCACCGAGCCAGACACACAGTAAGCCAGACACACCCCCTCCTTTGCCCCTTCCCTCCCCAGGAACTGAGAGAGAGGATTAGAACAGAGACCTGGAGGAAGTTGGGGTATATGTGGGGGTGGGGGTATAGAGTAAAGCGAAAGGTCTTAGGGCCCCCTTCATTCATTTTCTCCCACCACTCCGTGACAGAAATAAAAATACTGCAAGGGAGAGCCAGGAGTAGAGTGAAGGTCGAGGCTAGAGAGTAAGAAATTCAAGGGCCGCCCAAGTGAATATGTCAGGCTCAGGGACCCAGCGGAATGCCAGTCCGGGCACCCCCCCCCCCCCCCCAGCCTTCCCTCACTCCTCCCTCCA
The DNA here is from genome assembly GCA_004024945.1 of Uropsilus gracilis. NCBI lineage: Eukaryota > Metazoa > Chordata > Mammalia > Eulipotyphla > Talpidae > Uropsilus > Uropsilus gracilis. Next base: position 31,911 of record PVHY01009827.1, read on the forward strand.
TCCAGCGCGAGCAGGCGGCGCGCTCCGGAGGGAGAGCTGGGGCTGGAGGCTTCCTACCCCCTCCGCTGCCCGCACCTGTCCCCCGCGCCCGCCCCTGAGCCCGCCCCGACTGGGCAGCCAGGGGCACCCCCACCTCTCTCCCCCCGGGCCGGGGAGCCGGGGGACAGCGCCGGAGCCCGGGGGGAGCGCGGCCCCGCCGGCCGGCTGGCCACAGCCGGGGGCAGCTAAGACGGCCCTGGGTAAGCGGTGCACGGACCGGGAAACGGGTGGGGCAGGCCAGGGCAGGGGTGGCGGGGAGAGGGGTGAGGGCCTGAGCCGGGGTGGGGGGCAGGGCGAAGAGGGGGCCAACTGGGTGGCGGGGAAGCAGCAGAGCGACCACGTGAGAACTGGAGATGGGGTGGGGGTGGGGGGCTGCCTTGCAAGGTGCTGGAGGCGGAGAGCAGCCTGGGCTCTGGCATCTCACCCCCCACTCCCCAACTCCTACCAATCAGGTCATGGGGAGCCCAGCATCCTCCGACGCCCCCACCCACCCACTCCCACATGAAGGAGGTAGGGACAGACAGCAGGCAGACGTGTGACTGGCCAGCAGGACAGCATTGCCCCATCCCTCCGTCTGGAGCAGGGACTCAGGTGTCCAGGCTGAGGGGAGGGGAGAAAAAGCGGACTTTGGCCCCTGTCTGTGTCCCCAGTCTCTTGCCAGATGCTGTCTGCAGACTCACTGCAGAATGCAGGCCTTGGGGAGAGAGTGCTTAGGGGGTGGGCCCTGCTCCTTTAGACAGCTCCCTTCCACCCCCACCCTAGGGATGTTGGATTATTAAACACTTAGACCCTGAGAAGGGGAAGCAGGCACCAACCTGAGTCAGACACAGGGCCACACTTGGGCCTGATGGGTTCCAAGACACTGTCCCCGGATCTGGGGCCTCTCTTGTACCCCCCCGCCTTGGCTCCAGCACTGTGCTTGGTTTTTTTTTTCCCTGCTGTCCCCCAGAAGGGGCTTCTGGGTAGGAAGTGTGATGTCCAGGAGGAGATGTAGGTAGGGTATGTCCTAGATAGCTCCAAGTTGCCACACCCAGAGAGAGGGGAGGGACTCTTGCAATCTTTGCCCTCTTTTCCTCCCTTAGGATGCCCTCTCCCCACCTGCTTGTGCTGGTTATGTAATTAACCCAGTGGAGGCTCACTGCGAGCTGACAAAGTCCAGGGATGCCTGAGGGGCTCAGGGTCTGGAGGGTTCAATGGGCAAGAGGTACTGGTACTTCCCCCAGTTGGAAGCCCACAGAAGTGGATAAACACCTGTTGGGGAAAGGATACTGCTTGAGGCGGAAGATCAGGCTCTAGTGTTAGTTGACAGCTCGATTGACTGTGTGGTTCTCAGTTCCCTGAATTTTCAGGGTTTTAGCTTTCAACTTCCAACAAAATGGGGAGAAGACTCGCCCATGCAAGTTCATTATAGGTGTGTGAGCAAGTGTGCAACAGCCGCCGGTGACCCAACCCCAGATTGCTAGGAGGCTTCACTGAGATCATGGAAAGTCATAGGTGGAATACAGCCACTACTGATTGGGCATCTACTCGGTGCCAGCACTGAGCTTTATCTGCATAACTTTGCAACACCCTTTGAAGTTTCTTGCCCAAGTCACACTTTAGGTGGCAGAACTGGGAATCCAATCCTGGTCAAGTGAGTCTCACCCCAAATCCTGCCTTTTATTTACTGTGCTGTATATACCCATCCCCAGTGGATTGGGCCCTCTTATCCAGGACAGACTGGGGGGGAGATGTGAACTGGACACATGTGGAGAGAACAGGTACACGCTGTGAAAAGCGTGGCCCTGTGGGAGTCCAGCTAACCCATCTGCCTGGACCCATTTAGCAGGCACTGGTGTCCCTGGCCTGCAGACAGTCTCCAGACAGGAGGTCACAGGCATGTCCCAACCTCTCGGGTCACCATCCCTGACAGAAAGCACCTAACTAAGAGTTGTACTTGGGGCTGCTGACCCCATTTTAGAGAAGCGCCAAGCATGGCTCAGATTGGGCAGGTGCTTTGCCAGGGGAGAAACACCAGGGCTGGGCTCTCTCCCAGAAGTCACTGGAGCTGACAGTCAAGTTGCTCATGAACCCGTAGCAAGGCCCAGCCTGCTGTGGGCTGAGCACTGTGAGCTCCGGAGGCTGCCAGGGACTCAGACACAGCCCTGTGGGCATTCAAGCAGCTACAGTCACTACACTTGGAAGAGGGTGCGAGGGTGGGCTACCATTTCCAGCAGTGTGACTTTGGACACACTTTGTACTCCTGAGCCCTCTCCCTGCAGTGGGGACAGCTCTCCTTCAGGGTGTTGTGCTAGGCGTCACCATGTGGGCGTGGTGACCGAGGGTAAGTGTTCAACAGGTGTTGCACTTCAGAACCAAAGGGTCGCCTAGGCCAGGTCTTCTCAGGTGAGAGGCGTTTAGAAGCAAGAGGGTACATTTTTTTAGTCATCGTGGTGGCGGGAGGCTGCAGTTTGCTCTCAAGGTGCTGGCTGGCACCTCATGGCAGCCAGGGAGGTGAACTGTCCTGCAGTGTTCGGTCAGTCCTGCCCAGTTTTCTCTCCAGGAAATGCCAGGAGTGCCTCTGCTGAGACACTGGCCTTGTCTCAGCCCTCAGCACTGTGACTTGGACTCACCGTCTTGTCTGGGCAACATGGGAAGGTTGCGATTTGAGCTCCTTCCCCCCTGCCCTTCAGCCTACTGGGGCTGGGCAGTCAGATCTGGCCAAAAGTCAGGTCACCATACAGATGAGGAGAGATTGATTCCCACCCATGGGGGGATGGCAGGGGAAATGGGCAGTTTGGAGACATAGCATAGGGATTCCAGGAAAGGAAAGGCACTCCAAGCGGTAGTAGCAGCATCAGCAGGGTCCCCGCCCCCCCAACACCCCTGCCCTTGCCCCTGTCCCTGCCCCTGCCTGGTGGGACTGTGTGGGATGTGTGGGAAAAGCCGGCCTACCAAACCCACCTCTTGTCTCTACAGTCCAGGTGGAGGCCCCAGAGGGCCCAGGGCAAGCAGGGGCAGCAATGGTTGGTCCTGACGGTGGCTGAGCCCCCAGCCCCTGGAATATGCAGCCCGGGGGAGCCCCAGGCAGAGGCGAGGACGCGGTGGCGGAGCGGGGCGGGAGGCATGGTCTCCACCTACCGGGTGGCCGTGCTGGGGGCGCGAGGCGTGGGCAAGAGTGCCATCGTGCGCCAGTTCCTGTACAACGAGTTCAGCGAGGTCTGCGTGCCCACCACCGCCCGCCGCCTCTACCTGCCTGCTGTCGTCATGAACGGCCACGTGCACGACCTCCAGATCCTCGACTTCCCGCCCATCAGCGCCTTCCCTGTCAACACGCTCCAGGTAGGGAGGGCAAGGGGTGGTAGGGGAGCCGAGGGGTGGGGGAGAGGCTGGTCTTAACCCGCCCTAGCCCCTGGTCCTCCTATTCTAGACCCTGCCGGCTGGCTTGGAGAGCTCTGCACTGCACCATGGGAAATCCTGGAATCCATTCATCTGTGCAGTAGTTTATCCAGTAAATATTTGATGAGCATTTGTATGCCAGGCTGGTGGTAGGCACTGGGGTAGAATGGTGCTGGAAACAGATGTGCAATTTGCTCTCAAGGAACCCATTGTCTGATGAGAAGACAAACGGGCAGTGGTTACGTCGTGTGAGTGTGCATGGTGATGGAGGAGCCTCAGGGAGCTCAGGCAACCCAGGGGGTAGCTGGCCTGCTTGGATGTGTGGCAGTAGAGGGCCACAAGAGGCCGCAACGCAACTAAGTAGGATCAGGGTGCATGGGAGGCAGTGGAGAGAAAGGCAGGTTAATATTCTGAACCTGCCATGGTCTCAGCCCTCCTTCCATGTCTTCTGTAGCAGAAAGGCCGTGACCTGGGAAGGTGTGTTCTTACCCTGGAGACCCAGTCCGAACTCCTGCCAGGGGCCTTTGCTCTCAGGTGATGCTCTGCCTCCAACCTTCAGACTGGTTCTGGGGCACCCCTCCTGCAGGGTTTGGGTTCAGTGTCCCCAGCACTGTGACTTAGAATGCTCCTTCCTTCAGCCTGCAGCAACCAGGTTCTCCTTTCCTCTCTGCCTTTTGACTTGAGAGGGATGAGGTTTGAGGGGACATTGCGCTCTAAGATATATTTGCTCAACCAAGCCTTGGACAGAGTGTTGCAGAGGCTTCTCCGTGGTGGCCAGGCACCATGCTAGAGACCCAAAGGCAGAGGCTATAGCCTGGCCAGGTATAATTACAGACATAGCAATCTCTCTGATGGGAGCTGGGGCTGGGGTGCTCAGGGGCTCTGAGTCAGCACCAGCTCCCTAGTGCCAGGGACATTTGTCTCTCCTACCCCTGGGAAGGAGGTCAGCACCATAGACAAAAGCCTGGTCTTCCACACACCCCTTGGAAACTGTGAAGTTAAGCCAATCTCTGTATGGAGTCAGGGGCCAGATGCTTCTGGCTCTTCACCAAGGGGACTTGAGCAGTGGCCTGAGTGGGCTCAGAGCTTGCTCCAAGCCTGCACACTGAGCTTCATTTGCCTTTTCACATTTTGCTGTGTATTTATTTTGAATTTAAATTCATATTCAAACTTTGTCAAAAGCTACACCCAGAGAAATCTCAGTGTTGCCCCACCCCCTCCACTCCACAGCTGCTCCATGCTCTCCACCCCTTCTCCTTGCTTTTTTCATGGTATTTCTAATGCTCCTTCACACAAGTAAGAAATATAATCTTATTCCACCCACTTGTTACATTAAAGGAAAATAATTTTCTGCACCTTGGGTTTTTTTGTTTTTTGTTTTTTTGAGACTTAGCATTATAACCTAGAGATATTTCCAGGTTAAAAGCTGCAGATCCGGGCTGGGCATGGTGGCACATGCCTGTATGCGGCAGCCTAGGAAGCCGCAGCCATGGCCAGGGATCGTGGTTCGAGTCGCACTGGGGACACATAGCGAGACTTAGTTCCCAAAAAAATAGTTGGGTGTGGTGGCACGTGCCTGTAATCCCAGCTACCTGGGAAGCTGAGGCTGGGGATTGCTTGAGTCTGTGGTACCCCAGGCAGCATGAGCCTGCGGTTCCATGGGCAAAAATAGCGAGACCTAGTCTCAAAAAAAAAAAAACCAAAAAACTGCAGATCTGCCAGGTGTGGTGGCGTATGCCTGTAACCCAAGTGCTGGGAGGCAAGAGGTCAGGGTTGTTTGAATTCGCAGGTTTGAGACTATCCCAGGCCATGTTGCAAGACCTAGTCTCAAAAAATTAGCCAGGCATGGTGGCGGATGCCTGTAACCCCAGCTATCTGGGAGGCTGAGGCTGGGGATCGCTTGAGTCCATGGGATCAGGACTACCCCGAGCAACATAGTGAGACCTAGTCTCAAAAAAACTGCAGATCTCCTTCATTCATTCCTCAAAGGCTGTAGATCTCCTTCATTCATTCCTCAAGGCTCATAGTGTTCCATCGGAGAGCCATGTCGTGGAGTCCCCTCTTGTCAAATAAGTGACTTGTTTCGAATCTTCTATTTAAAACAATGCCATCATGTGTAGCCTCATAGTCTTCTCATACACAGAGAGCTGTATCTGTGGAATCAACTTCTAGAAATGACACTGCTAGGTCAAAAGGTGACTGCAGCTAGAGTTTAGAAGGTGTTGCCAGGTTCCCCTCCCCTTTTACAAAGATACATTTGTGTCCCTGTGATGAGTACACCAGCACTGGTTTCCCTAAAGCCTTGTCAGCAAAGTGACAACTTTTAGATTTTTTTTAAAAATCTGGCAGATGAAATATACTAGTCTCCATGTAATTTTTATTTCCATCTCTGATTATAAATGAAGCTGAGCATCACTTCACTCTTCTAGGTCCTCTACATTTCTTTTTCTGACAGTGCGTGTTCTTGGCTTTCTTAGCCCTGACTTCTAGACTTTCTAGAAATGTCCAGTATTTCCCACCTGGAGCCTAGGTAGGGCATCCTGAAAACCTCACATGTAAAACGCAAGAATCCTGACAGCCACCATCTTTAAATACACTCTTTCCCAGTGCCAGGTGGAAGTGGCATTTCAGAGGGCATGTGCTCACTCTTCAAAGGAGTAAGCAGCAACGCCTGGTTGCCACACTGGCAGCTCAGGAGTCCCTTGGCTCTTTGAAACAGTACTGTTTCCCGTATTCCTTCTTTGTCTTGACACTTCCCCAAGCTGGTCCTTCACCACTTGAAGGCCTGTTTAGAGCAAGCTGGAGGGAAAGCTGAGCCTTCTTGCTCCCTGCCTCCCTTTAATCAGGAATGAAGGGGCCTCCCAGCTGACCAGGAGCCTTTCTCCTCTCCCTTTTTGGAGACTGGGTAGGAGGTAGCTTTGAGGCCTGGGTGGGAGGTAGCTTTGAGGCCCCTGCCAGGATGCAGCATGTTGGGGAGAAGTAGGCTGTCGCCCTCGAGGGCTGGGAGCTGTTTCCCCTCCCCAGAAGAGAGCTGGAAGATGCTGGGAACCCTTTCTTACTTTTTCCCCAGCTACCCACTCCCTTGATCTCCACACCTTGGTGAGACGGGGAGGAGCCCGGCACTGTGGGTCCCCAGGGGCCCAAGTCAGTGCGTCCAGCAGAATGCAATGTTCCCCAGACACAAGAAGCCACTTAATGGTTTCCTCCCTATTTAAATTTGTCCTCAGCAACCTCCCCCGGCACCAAAGTTAAAACTCAGCACAAAGATGCCACATCATCTCCCTGGGGAGCCCCACTGCAGCAGCTTCCAAGTCTTCCAATGGGCAAGTGCTTATCTGGAGTCAGACCTAACTCTCCACCAGTGTCCCCGGTCTTTTCCGTTTTATTCTGGGATGAGAAACCAGCTGTAGTCCTTTGTGCTTGGCTCCTTCCACAGCTCAGCTCAGACTGGCACAGACATAGTGTGCTAGCGTGCCTCCTTAGCTTCTGCCTGAGCCCTCAAGGGGGAAGACCCTGGTTCCCCTTGTCTTTGCAGCCCTCTGCCCCTTCCCCCCCCAACGTCAGCGCCTCCTGATTTCCATACATTACTGTTTTCAACTTCTCCTGAGATTGCTATCTGTTGGCAGGTTAGTTAATTAATTAGCTAATTAATCTGTTAAAACACCTTCTCATTAGTGCACTCAGCCTTTCCAGGGGCCTATTCATCTTAAGCTGCAGCTCCTCTCTGAGAATTTGCCACAAGCTTTCAGGGGAACTTCCACCTTCCTGCAACTGCCCTGGAGCAGTGGATCATGCCTTGGGCCTTGATCTTTTTCCCATCAGGCCTTCTCTCAGCCTGAGGGCACAGTGGGGCCTACAGAAGGGGCACAGCAGGTACACCATTAAAGGCAACTTTCCAGGCAGCAGTTACACAGATCCCAGCCTGGGCCAGGTGGGGTTCTGACCATAGCCCAGGCACCAGTGTGGCTGGTTCAGTTAAAGCCAGCATAGGGAAGACTGTGTGGAGGGAGGGGGAGAAGGAATGTAGAACAGAGGGAAACCTGGCTCTAACTCTCAGAAAGTCTTGGCAGAAGCCAGGAGCTGGGGAGGACACAGCTCTAACTAGGGTATTGATAATGGCACACCACAAGTTTCCTAGAACACAGGAGATGAAGATAAAAGTCCCCTGCTTGCAAGAAGGCATTGGAGCTGAACCTTGGAAGAGAATTTCAACAGATCCCATCACTAGGTCAGGGCTGAGCTCTTGGAGGTACTTAATCAATGGACTGCTGAACAGAAGGCTGGGTGCAGGGACCAGACAGGACAAGGCGGATGCAGCGTCCCTGCAGGTCAGACTGTGTGGTCTGCCCGATTCTGGCCCAGGGTGGGAGAGTTGCAGCACTGAACTCACCCATTCTCCCCAGACCTGGTGTCCTGGGGCTGGGTGAGCGTGGCAGGGTTGGGGAGCCGTGGCAGGTAAGAATGCCATAAGTAAGCCTGTGTCCAGAGGTGGCTGGAGGCAAGCAGAGCCCTTCTGGTGTCTCTAACCTTGGCGGGGGTGGGGGGGTATGTTGCAGGAATGGGCAGACACCTGCTGCAGGGGACTCCGGAGCGTCCACGCCTACATCCTGGTCTATGACATCTGCTGCTTTGACAGCTTTGAGTATGTCAAGACCATCCGCCAGCAGATCCTAGAGACCAGGTGAGGGGATGGAGGGGGGGAGGGGGGTGGGAGAGGGCGGCAGTCTGTTACCACCTCAGTGGCTACCCCAGTGCTGGCCCGTTCCTGTGCAAAGGGTGCAGTGGGGGGGATGAGATGAAATATCCTCTGGTTCTCATGCATACATTCAAGCAGGCCCACATCTTGCTTGCTGCCCTTTCTATTAAGTCAGCATGGAAGTGTCCCTGCTGGGAAGAGCAGGGATTCTGGGAACAAGACTGCAGGGTGATTGGGCAGCATGATTCTAGGTGGGTTAACACGGAAACCTCGCTGGCCTAGGTTTCTCATCGGTCACGTGGGGTCCCACTAGTAACCACCTTTTGTATCAGTTATGCCGGCAAGAGACTCCGAAGTTCCCCCAAAGGCCTAGCGCCGCTCCCGGAACAGCCTGCCTGCCAGTTCGTGAAGTCCAGGGGCTGCCAGGCTGGTGGAGTTCTGACATTGCCGCCCTCCCCGCAGGGTGATCGGCACCTCAGAGACGCCCATCATCATCGTGGGCAACAAGCGGGACCTGCAGCGCGGACGCGTGATTCCGCGCTGGAACGTGTCACACCTGGTGCGCAAGACCTGGAAGTGCGGCTACGTGGAGTGCTCGGCCAAGTACAACTGGCACATCCTGCTGCTCTTCAGCGAGCTGCTCAAGAGCGTCGGCTGCGCTCGCTGCAAGCACGTGCACGCCGCCCTGCGTTTCCAGGGCGCGCTGCGCCGCAACCGCTGCGCCATCATGTGACGCCGCCCCACGGGCTGCGACCCCAGAGGCCCGGGAGGGGCGGGAATCAACGGGAACTCTGGCGGTCCGGGCCTGAGTCGCCCCCTGCAGCCACGCGCCTGCCGGTGAGAGGCAAGGGAAGAGGAAGCCTCCCGGCTACTGCCTAGTCCTCCCGCTCCCGCCTTTGTCTTCCTGGGACGGCGCCTCTAGTGCTGTAGTTAGTGCAGTACCCGGCCCGGCCCCAAGGAGCGCCACAGCCTTTGGGGTGCGCGTGTGGAAAGGGTGGGGGTGGGGAGGTGCTGCCTTGGCCGGATCCCCGCCCGTCTTCTCCTGCGAGTGTGCTGTCATTGCCCTGCACCTCCCTTCCTGGTGTCTGTCTGCCCAAACAAACGTCTGTTGGTCCTTAGCCATCTTATCCAGCCTCCTGTCCTTCCCCTCCACCTCCAGCTCCGTTCACAGGGCTCTCATCCCATCCAATCCCTTGTTGCAGATCCTGGCAGCTTCTTGGTGAGGCCAGCCTTCTGACCGTCAGCATCGCTGGCAAAGGGCAGAGAGGTGCGGGTGGCCCAAAGACCACAGGTGGGGTCTGAGGGTTGAGGTCCCAGATCAGCCAGGGAGAGAAGACTGAGCTCTCCCCCTTTCAGGGAGACCTCCCCGCCCAGCAGACCCCAGAGACACAACAACCTACCTTCCAGCCTTAACTGATTGTCCGTCCCTGCTGGGTGCCCCTTACCCCCTTCCTAGTCCCAAAGCCAGACCATCCCCTGGATTAAGACTTTTATTTTTGGACAGTGTGGAGAGGGAACCCCCCAAAGGACAGATTTGTTTCAAGGATGACAGGTTCCCGTCCTCCATTCTCTCCTGTATTGGGTGGTTTGCCAGTTTGGGGGATGTTGGGTTTGGGGTCTGGTGGGGGGGGGAGGGTGGTGCCCAGGGGGAGGATCTCTGTCTCCCCACCCCACCCCAAACTGACCGCCCCAGATGCTATCTGCCTTGAATTGCAGATTACCCTGATTAATCTGGGGAGGGGCAGAGCCAGAAAAGTAATTATGAGGACCCCTGTGCTTGGGGAACACACTCTTGCATCCCCACCTCTTGATGGAGGCCCTCAGGATCTGACACCCCTCATCCCAACACCAGTTGGCCCATACCCTGATTCACTCCCCCTCCCCCCCATTTTCCCTGGCCATTGGCCAGGTTTCTACCTCTCGTCACCGGAGCTGATCACTGTCAGTTTTGTACCGATTTAGAAATAACTAAAATAATGAAGCTACTAGGAGTGGCCTGAGGAATTATTGGGGGACTAATGGAAAGGGCGAAATGGTGTGCGTCCCCTGGCCAAGTTCTCCTTGAGGCTGAGCCCTCAGCCCTGGTCTGGTAGGAAGGTGACAGGGTCCCTTGTTAGAAGAGGGGCAGATAGAATGACCCAGACTAGGAAATCAGGTAGCCCAAAGTGGTGGTGGAGGGGAGCCTGGATGAGGGGTGATGGGTAGGGACTTTATCATCCAGATCCAGTGAGAGGGAATTCATGATTCTTCTGCTTCCCCAGTTGATTCCCCCTCCGTCCACCAGGGTTAGCACAGCCCTACAGGACTGCCTGGACGTTGGGCAGCCCATGCTCCCGGGATCTAGTTCCTGCTGTGCTGCATAACTTTGGGCAAGTGACCGGCCCTCTCTGAGCCTCCCTCTGAAACAGAGGAAGTGGCTCCCCTTCCCCACACTTTGGAGTGGCTGGGAGGGTAAGGAAGAGGGCCTCCCCCCTGTTCACCAGGGGGACGGGGTGAGGGATGGTAGCATCTCACTTGCCCCATCACTGTCACCCCTAATTTTGAGGAGCTTGAGGTGGGGTGGGGGCCCCGGGCCTCTGGCTGCCCTCATGGGAGCCATTGGAATGTATTGCCTGGCCGGCCCCCTCGCCCCCTCCACTTCACCCCAGGTCTTTGATTTGGATTCCTTTCACACCCATTCTGAGTCTCTGTCCTTCTCCTTTGCCCCCCCCCTCCATACCCCGCCCCCAGGCTTCCCACCACAGGGTCTGGAAGTATGTGTGATGCCCGTTGCGCTGTGATCGGAAGTCAGATTAAAATTCAGGGAGTGTTTTCCCTCCTTTCTGTACCAGGTGTTGGCTTCATTTTTGACAGCAGGTGGGAGGCGGCTCCTATGGGACTGCCTACTGGGGAGGGTGAAGGGGGCGAAACTGCCCTGCCTCCAGCCCAGGTCAACCAGAACTCACCTCCCCACCTACTTCTGAACCATTCCTTCAAGTGATCCGAACACCCAGAGAGGCCACGTAACCCTGTTACTCTGGACAACTTTCGTAACTGGACTCAGTGCCAGTTTCTGCTCTGTGTCTTTCCATAAGTAGCAGGATCCCTTGGTCATGATTCCATGCACGTAGATGTGTGGAGAATGCCCTCAGCTGTCACACTGAGTGCTTCGTTCCCACCTCAGAGCAGCTTGGAAGGCCTGTAACCCATGTCCAACACCATGGCCTTGTCCACGGTGCTGACACACTGGTCGCCTCTTAGAGAGGAAGACTGGCTGCTCGCCCCCCCCCCTTTTTTTTTTTGAGATTAGGTCTCATTATTTTGCCTGGGGAACTGCAGGCTCACATTGCCCGGGGTACCACGGACTCAAGCGATCCCCCCAGCCTCAGCTTCCCAGGTAGCTGGGATTACAGATGCGTGCCACCACACCCAGCTATTTTTTTGAGACTAGGTCTCGCTGTGTTGCCCCGGGCGGGTCTCAAACTCGCAGACTCAAGCGATTCCTAGTCTCAGCCGCTCTCTAGGCTGCACTTAAAGGCACATGCCACCGTGCCCGGCTCCCAGCCCCCTTCTGCTCATCTCTTCCCTTGCTGTGGGAGAATGTTTGAAACTACACCTCCCCGCACCAGCACTGTCCTCGAGTGAGAAATTCGAGAAGATGGAGGTTCAAGACAGACCAACCCACATATGTTTAATGACGTCTAAGAGTTGTGGAAATGGTGGCACGGCCACAGGTCAAGAGTTTGGGGACCCGTTCTGGGGGAGGCAACAAGCTATGGGGTGGGTGGTCCCCCTGCCCCTGGAGTTGGAGCAGCGGGTTGCTCCTTTGCTCAGGAGCAGGAGAGTCCATCCGGGTCCCCTCCTGGCCAAGGCTCTGCACGGAGGTGGGGGATTGTCCCTTCTGTCCCTGCAGCTGTGAGCCCAGTGGATACACTGGCATCTTTTTGCCTCCACAGTCATAGGCTTGGGGGCTAAAGAGCCCCTCCTCAGACCCAGGACTCTTCCTCAGGTGGGGGTGGGGCTTGATCAAGCTGCAGAGGCCCCCTGCCCTCCCAAGGCCTAGGAGTGCTCTCCAATGAGGCAACCGGCTCTTTCCTCTTCTTTCCTTCCTCCTGCCCTGTCGGGGCTCCGTCCAGCAGGGCTGCCTCCCCCCCCTTGTTGCCAAGCACTGCTCTCGCCAGTCTGCCCCTGGGGGGCACCCTGGCGGGACCCAGGTGGAGGTAGGCCAGCGGCTTGGGGATCCGCGAGGGCCTCTTCTCGGGCCTGTGGTCTTTCCTGGGTCGAATCCTGGGTCTCAACTTCAACTTGTAAATGGAGGGAACCCTCTGTGGCTTCCGGAGTGTTCTCTTGCCCTTGCCTGGGCTTGCCTTGGCCTTGCTGGAACTGGGCTGTGAGGATGAAGGTGTGGGGGCATCTGGGTTAGCAGGTACTGGGAGAGCTGAGCAGTCCTGCCCTTCAGGATCCGGGGGCCTGCTGGTGCCCTTGACGCTCAGGCGTGCCTTCCTGCTAGGCTCACTCTCTCCAGTTCCCAGTTTGTCTTTTGGGGTGCCCCGGCCTGTAGTAACAGCCAGCTTGGGAGAGCCTGTAGGGGCTGGCTTCCAGGCCCCTAGGTCCACCTTAAAGAGGGACGGAGGACCCCGAGTCAATTCCTGGATGACTTTGTCATAAGGACCCCCAGGTTCAGGCCACCGCCCACCTAGGCTGGGTGCATAGACTCCACTTCGAGGGATGACCCCAGGTCCTGTGCTCTGGGGGCGGGTACCCCCCACCTCCAGCAGCTTCATGTTGGTCAAAAGCTCCTCCTCAAGGCTGTGGTAGATGGCTTGCTCCTTTGTCCTGCCCAGAGACTGGGGAGTAGACCTCCCTCCCTGCTTCTGTGGGCCTAGACCCCGGGACTCTCCAGATTCTTTTGTCACCCAGATGTCTGGCTTCTGGTCCCCTTGCCTCCCTTTCATAGTGCAGTCCCCATGTCTGAACCCAGGCAAGTCCCCAGAGATGGCTTTTAATGGGCTGGAACTGCTCCCTGATTCTGTCTTAGGATCTCTACTTGCAGTGCCAAGGACTTCCGTCCCTGGAGTGGGGGGACGGGATAGGGGCAGGCGGACAGGAATCTTGGTGGGCCCTTTAACCGGGGATGGAGAACGAATAGAGGCTGGCTCCCTGAGCTGGGAGGAAGCACTCCCGGCCTCACCCCAGGTGGGTGGCCTGGAGCTCATGGGCTTGAGTGGGCTGCGGGGACGAAGCGGTGGAGATGGTCCTCTTGCTAGTGTCCCTTTGGCGATGGCCTCAGGGGCTCTGAGTCTCTGAGGGGTGGGAGCTCCGGCACGAGTTCCCCAACTTTCTGTCTCCTCTTGATGCCAAAGTGTGGAAGTCCCTCCCCGGGCAAGGTCAGGAGAGTGTCTGTCCCCTCTCTTCCTTGAGGATGTACCCCATGGATCTGGGGCCTGATGGGTGGGAGAGCATCGAGAGCTGGGTGAGTTATCTCCAGCTGGCAGCTGCCTCCGGGACGGGATGGAACATTTCCCCTGGTACCTGAAAGGGAAAACCATAAGACTGGCAGTGTCTAATGCTTAGCCCAGTGCCCTGGCTCTGAGAAGGGATGACCTTTCCCCACTCAGAATGCCAGCAGGGCCAGACTTCATGTTGAATAAAACAGATGCTCCCTTTCCCTCTGTGCCTGCCACTGGTCTTCCTCATGGCAGAAATGGTTTAATTCTTTCTGCACAGTAGTAGAAGGGCACCTGGTCCAGATCCTGGCTTACTTGAGATCCTACACGGCTAGTCACCTGTCTTGGGTGGGAGCAGGATCTTAGTTTGTGCTCTCCCATGAAACAGTAGCAAGAACTTCAACACCTCTGGCTCTTCTATGGGCCTCAGCCTCCTCATCTGTGAAACAGGAGGGCGTACGCAGTAGCCAGATGGTCGCAAAAGGAGGGGGACTTTTGGAACTCTGAACCCAAAGAGGTTCATATTGGATGGGGGCACTGAAGGGGGGGGACTACTTCCTTCATCTCTGAGTGGGGTGGCCTCTGAAGATGTGGACTCTGATAGAGAGGAACTGCCCTGTCCCTCCCCGGTACCTCAGGAACGCTGCTGTCTCTTTGAGGCCCCCGGCCCCTGCTCCCCATTCACTGCAGGGTCTGGGGGAAGATGGGGTCAGGGGCCTCAACTTTCGGCCTGAAGAGGTATATGTCTTCCAGTCCACAGGGGGCAGCGGGCTCTGGGAGCGGCTGATGGTCATTGTAGGCTGGGGCTGCGAGGGACCGTCCTGCACCCTCACTTCATGCTGTGCCGGCAGGACAGGGGGCTTCAGGAAGCTTCCCGTCTTGTGTGCTACCAACACAGTCCCCAGAGACAGAAGAGGAAAGAGTTAAATTCCTGCAGACCCACAGTTGCCCTCCCCAAGCCTCTTCACACCCCACATCCCATATTAGAGAGAGTGGGACCTATAGTATCAGCCTGAATTTCCTCATAGGAACAAGTTAGGGGTGAAAGCTGGTCAGAGAGCTCAGCTGAGGCCCTTTTTTAAAGCTGCACTTGTTTTTTGTTTTTTGTTTGAGACTAGGTCTCTCTATTTTTGCCCATGGAACCGCAGGCTCACATTGCCCGGGATACCACAGACTCAAGCAACCCCCAACCTCAGCTTCCCAGGTAGCTGGGATTACAGGCGCGCGCCACCACGTCCAGCTATTTTTTAGTATATGTGCTGCCGAAGCGAGCACATGTCCAGCTATTTTTTTGGAACTAAGTCTCGCTACGGGTCCCAGGCGGGACTCAAACCGTGATCCCTAACCCTGGCCACTTCATAGGCTGAAGCTTACAGGCACGAGCCACCGTGTCCAGCTAAAGCTGCACTTGTATTGCAAGCCCACAAGTTCTACTTTGATTCCGTGCTTATTTGGGGTGGCTTGACATACTGGAACTGGTGGAGATTATGAGAAGATTTAAGACTCCTCCAGGTGATTCTTGATGCCACCAGTGGACCTCCGAGTCAGACCTCAGGTCTGCCAAGAGCTGCGGGGACTAAATGTTGATTATCTTGTGTCTGGCGCCATCTCTTGGCTAAAACTGGCATAGCATCGTGGCTGCCTGGTTTTCTCAGGGCTGAGCTGACAAACCTGTACCTTTCCTATCTCCCTTCATCCCTTTTGCATCTTTTGCACCTCTGCTTCCGGCCTCCCAACCCAGAGCCCAGGGAGGGAATGCTCAGGGGACTCACAGAGGGACGTGCACCGGCAGGGGTCGTGTTTATCCAGATAATGGCCGAGAGTGTCCCAGCCGCCCCCTACACGTACCATCACATGGTTCCTGAGGATCTGCAGGGGCAAGGGTGAGACTGAGGGCAGGGTGGGGGGCGTCCCCTTTTCCTGGACCAGACCAGAGGCTTCCAGCATATACTCCCATTCATGTACAGATCCATTCACATGCAGTCGAGAGCTTGCCTGTGTTGCAGCCTAAGCCTCCTCCATTACTGGCATCAGATAACATGCGTTGTCAAGGGTGGAGGCCAAGCCCACAAACAGAAAGGTGCCCCATGACAAGGGATCTCACCTGCACTGTGCAGGCTGGCGCCAAAACATGCGCTGCTCTTCTCTCCCTTCACAGCCAAAGATCTGCCCCTGCTTGTTTCAGAAATGGGGCCCTAGCATTGCTCTGGAGTGTGGGTCAAAGAATCCACAAGAGGCCTGGCCACACCCCACTCCAGGGCAGTCACACAGTCTCCCCAGATTTTCATTTCCTCGCTTAAAAAGTGGGGTCACGCTGCCTTGGAGTGGGCTCGCCCCAGGTGTGGTCTGTACACAAGAAAAGGACTGTGCCCACGAGCTGCTGGCCATGTCCCTGGACACAGACTGTTTCTGGGAAGACACAGCCAAGTGTGGAGTGGGAAGTACGTTTCAGATGTGTGCTAGGCCTCACCCGGCAGCAGCATGCAGCTGGCCTGGCTGGACTGTGGAGTTTCTGTGGATAAGATATGTGTCCAACACTAATGTGGGGGTCTTAGGCCCTTTATTCTAACCATGCCTGTGGGCAGAGTGGAGATGATGGAAAGGGGGGAACACCCTTCACACCTCACTTTTGCCTACAGCGGCTCTCTGGACTAGGCTAAGGTGGAAACAGACAGCAGGTGGTGGTTTTTGCGTCCCTGATGGGAGGAGGGGATAGGCTTGCCAGCTTTGCAGGGAATCTTGCCTTGGGATTTGCCCAGGGAGAGAAAGAAAGCACCAAGGCCTGAGAAGTTGGGGTGAGCAAAGCTCTCTACTTTGGGTAGGGCCCCACAGAAGGAAACCATTCAGCCAATCCTGGAGGTCCCTCCAGCCCTGTCCTGGTACTCACCCGGATGAAGATGAGGGTGTTGGAGTCCCCCACACGGTACTTGCCCTCAGAGACCTTGATCATGGAGAACTGAACCGGGCATGTGCAGTGGCTCACGAGGTTCTGAACCTGTGGGCAGTGGGCAATGAGTGATGGGCACAGTCCTCCCCTCTGCACAGGTGCCCAAGCTCCCCACCTTCACGCCAAGGAAAGCCCATGGGGGCCTGCCTGACCCCCAGAGCTGACGAAACTGTTGAGGTCAGGGTTGGGTGCTGAAAATGAGCACCCAGGGAGAACAGGATTGCGAGCTCCTGCCATCCCACACTTTCTCAGGATCTGCTGGTGGAATCAGTAGAATTTAACGGAGAAGAAGGTGATTTGTGGCCCAGCATGGTGGTGTGTGCCTTTAATCGAGAGGCCAAGGCTAGGAATCACTTGAATCCACGGGTTTGAGACTACCCCAGGCAACATAGTGAGACCTAGTCTCAAAAAAAAAAAGAAAGGAAGGGAGGAAGGAAGGAAGGAAGGAAGGAAGGAAGGAAGGAAGGAAAGAAGGAAGGAAGGAAGAAAGAAAAGGTGCTTTGTAAAATCTGACAGGTTTATGTTGGCATCCTGCCCTCATCACAGCCTCAGGTCAGTTAAGAAGGCTTCCAGAAGGCCGGGCATGGTGGTGCATGCCCGTAAGTGGCAGCCTAGGAAGCCACAGCTGGGGCCAGGGATCACGGTTCGAGTCTTGCTGAGGGCACATAGCAAGACCTAGTTCCAAAAAAAATAGCTGGGCGCGGTGGCACACATCTATAATCCCAGCTACCTGAGAAGCTGAGGCTAGGGATTGCTTGAGTCTGGCCAACGTGAGCCTGCAGTTCTACAGGCAAAAATAGGAGACCTAGTCTCAAAAAAAAAAAAAAAAAAAAAAGGTTTCCAGGACCGGGCTCCTCTCAGTGACAGAACTTTAATCCCAATTAGAGCTAAGGCCTATAAAGTACCTTCTCTGAGGGGGACACTGTTCTGAGTCCTTCTCTTGCCTTGAGATTCTTACGAGCCCTAGTACAGATAAAGGAACCGAGTCACAGGGAGGTTAACTAACTTGCCCAAAGCCACACAGCCGAGAAGCAACAGACCTACAACTTGAACTGAGGTATCAGACAGTGCCAGAGTCTGTTCTTAAAAACCATTCGGCAGGGTATAATTGAGAGCCGTGTAGAGTGTTGGGTGTGATCTGAAGTACTCAACAACTCCGCTGAGACTACTTGTGATATGCTGAGGCTCAGGGTGCAGCCTGGAGTTCAAGAAGGGGGTGGCTCAGCAGCTGCCAGGGTGAGCGGAGAGGAGGGCAGTGCAGAGGAAGGCTGGGGGGGGGCGGGGGGCGGGGCCAGCTACTCACCATCTGGTCCAGGCCCCGGAAGTGGCAGGGTCTGCGCACAGGCGGCGCAGGTGGTGGGGGGTCCGGTGGGGGCAGTGCCAGCTCCTGCCGCAGTTCCTCATCGATCTCCTCCTCCAGCTGCACCAGGGTGGGCGCCGCCACACCGAAGCGCCAGGCCTTGCGGCCCAGCTCTAGCAAACACAGCACCACGTTCTTCACGTTCTTGCGCAGCACCAAGTCCTCCGTCTCGAACATCAGAACTTCTGGCAAAGGGGCGAGGGGAGGAGTGATCTGCCTCAGGAGCCGCTGACCTCCCTGGAACCAGTGGGAAAGCCCCAGGGACATGCCTGGACCCTGGTGGCAGGCAAGGGGGGCGGCCTGGGTCTCAGGATCTTAGTGTCAAGCCAGCCGTGAGGTGGGTGGTGGCAGAATTGCCACCAAACGCAGCCCGGGTGACTCATCTAACCCCAGGCTGGGCTGCCGGCCAGTGTCACCCCTAAGCAAGAGAACCTGGAACCTGGCTGTGGGCCACTGGGAGACAAGAGTTAACACCACCGTCCCCTTCTCCCCACTCAGTTTGCCAGGATGCGTCCAGGAGCAAGAAACAGTTCTGCTGGTGCCCAGAATCTCACCCCAACATCCCCCAGGCACCTCAGACTCAACCCCGGTGCACATGTGATGGGCAGAGCTGAGCAGACTCTTGAGCCCCACTGCCAGTGTCAGAACCCAACCCTCCTGTCCACCAGCTGAGTGGCCTTGGGCCAGTCCCAGAGCCTCAGTCTCCTCTTCTGCAAAATGGGGATATAGTCTATTTTGTGGTGTTGTTGTGAGGATAGTTGTTAAGTATTTCCAAAGCCTGGCACCTGATAAAACATTCTTTTTTTTTGAGACTAGGTCTCGCTATTTTTTGCCCGTGGAACCGCAGGCTCTCGTTGCCCGGGGTACCACAGACTCAAGTGATCCCCAGCCTCAGCTTCCCAGGCAGCTGGGATGACAGGCGTGCGCCACCACGCCCAGGTATTTTTTTGGAACTAGGTCTCGCTATGGGCCCCAGGTGGAACTCAAACCGCGATCCCTAGCCCCGGCCGCTTCATAGGCTGAAGCTTACAGGCACGAGCCACCATGCCCGGCCCGATAAAACATTCTTCTATCAACCTCCTAATTCTGCTCCTCACTGCCTTGCACCAGCCAGTAGCCTAGGCCTAAACTTTCCCTGTGCCTCAGCCCCTAAAGCCCCACCATTTTTGGCCTAGAGGATGGGACAACATCTGTCCCATCCCCCTGCTGGGTGCAGGGCCAAGTTGATGAGGGATCTTGACATATCTGTTCCCCAGAGTCTCACAAGCAGCACAACTGACCCCTCCCTAAAGTCCACTGGCTTCTCCTCTGCCCTATCTCCAGCAGACCTTAGCCTGATGGCCCTGCCCACACCAACCTCTGCCATCCTGTCACCCCAGCACCTGTTCTATGCCTTTGCCCCAGCTGTCCCCCGTACAGAAACTTCTCTTCCTGCAAACTTCTCTCTTTTCCCCAAACTCAGCTCAACTCTCCTCTGTGCAAGGTGGCTTGAAACCCACTTCCACCCCGTCAGGTGGTAGTTTCTTCCCTCTGGTTTCCCAGGGCCTACAGCTCCACCTTGAGGGTTTTTTGCACCAAGGACTATGTATCTATTTATCTGTCTCTTTTCTAGACTAGGAAGTTGGGCATCAGATCACAGTCCCTGGAGCCCAGCACCGTCCTGAACACAAGAGACAGGTATTCAATAGATGTTTGTCGAAAGACTGAATCCTTCAATCAAGACACTTAGTGAGGATTCACTACGAGAGGGGGGATTAGGCCTGGAGTGGGGTGAGCGGGCCCCCAGCAAATCTGGAAGACTCCAGGCTCCTGCCCCCAAGATGCAGCATGGGTATCAGGCAGGAACTGGGTGCCAAGCAAGATCGAGATCTGGGGAGGAAGGTCCAGGACAGTTACCTTGGATGCCCATCTCCTTGCGACACCACTGGATGAAGTTGGAGACATTGTCCCGGGCCTGGAAAGTGCCTGGCTGGGCAGCCCCATTGTAGGGCACCCCGGCCCGGGGCATGAGAATCTTTTGGGCTTGGACAGGTGCCTCAGTCAGGAAGGCCAGGGCAGCCTCCGTGATGGTGTTGGCATGCCGGCACAGCACCAGCCCGGTCTCCAGCACCTGCAGGAAGTTGGCCGCATCGATGTCCAGCCCGTAGAGATCCCGAAGCCACTCGGCCAGGTCCTCCTTCATGGCTTCCAGGTACTGCTCACTGGATTTAAAGGGCCGGATGCTGCGCACCGGGGGCCCCACGCTCCTAGGCTTCCTCCTCCCACGGCCCCCAGGCTGGGACATGGCTCAGCCCTCAGCAAGGGAGGAGGTAGGCTCTCCTGCCACCTGCTGGGTCTTGCTGCTTTCCCCTGATCCAGGGGTTTCCCTTCTGTCCTCAAAGAGCCCAGGACTCTAGTGGTGCTACTTGCCTCTGGCTTCTGCCGCTGCCTCTGGGGCCAGGCCTGGCCCCCGCCCCCCACATTCCTCAGTCCCAGCCAGAACTTTCCCTACTTGGTGGCCCAACAGCAACCTCACTCTCCAGTTGCCCAGTCTCTTCAGTTTGCCACCTCCCAGGACAGATAGAGGTGTGGACCTTCCTCCACGCCCCCACCCCCCAGCCAGAGCTGGACAGTCAACCAGGACTGCCACCCACCCCCCACCAGCCTGTGGAGCTTGGCGTGGCTGTCCCTCCTCGGCCTCTCCACTTTGCTTTCTCTTCCTCTCCTTGGAGACAGTGGCTGCTACAAACACTCCTAGTTAACCCTTCCTGGCAGGCAACGACTGTCAGCCCTGCCCTGCGGAGCACCAGGGTCAGCAGCGCAAGGAGAGGCTGGGACTGGCTTCTCTCACCCAGTTCACTCAGGTGGGGGTTTCTGTGGAGGGGGGGAGAGAAGCAGGGCCAGGGAAAGAGCCCTCTGGTGTTTAATAAGCTCATAAGGTGGGGATAGCGTCCAAAGACAGGCATTTCACCTCCACCCCTCATTCCATATCCTCCTTGGCTCTCTGTGCCTCAACTGTAAATAGGAATAATAGCATCTGTTTCTCTGGGTGTTGTGATGTGTGTGGAAGGTACCAGACAGTCAGGACACACACTTACTCTGGACTGAGGGGGGCCCAGGTCTCAGGGAGTCTCTCAGCAGCCCTGTTTATACACCATGATCCCCACTTTCTCTGGAGAAACTGCTGCATGCCCCACTCCAACCACACTACTTGATCACTTGATCAGTCATCTACACAGTGATCAATTCTAGGTCACTGTCAACCTTCTACATCAAAGGTCAATCATAGGACCTCATCCTAGGGTCACTACAATTGTTCATTCAACAAATATTTCTTTTCTTCTTTCTTTCTTTCGTTCTTTTTTTTTTGAGACTAGGTCTCGCTATTTTTACCTGTGGAACCGCAGGCTCATGTTGCCCGGGGTACCACAGACTCAAGCAATCTCCAGTCTCAGCTTCCCAGGTAGCTGGGATTACAGGCATGCGCCACCATGCCCAGCTATATTTTTGGGGGGACTAGGTCTCACTACGTGCCCCCGGCAGGACTCGAACCATGATCCCTGGCCCCGGCCATGGCTTCCTAGGCTGCCGCTTACAGGCATGCGCCACCATGCCTGGCCTCAACAAATATTTCTTGAGTGCCCATTATGTGCCAGCACTGTTATAGTCCTAAGGCTTAGCAATAAGTGAGGTCCCTGACCTCAGGGAGGTGCTGACATGTTAGGGGTGACAGACAACAGATACAGACAAACCTACAGTAAGTCAAATGGTGGCAGGTACAAGGGGGAAAACCAAAGAACTAAGGAGACAGGGTTGTGTGTGGAACTTTATAGAGGGTGGTCAGGGAGGGCCTCGCCGATAAACTGCTGTCTGAGTGGAGGTCTGGTAGGTGCGAGGAAGCAAACCCTGCAGATATTTGAGGGAAGAGTCCCCAAGCAGAGGGAATAGTCACTGCAAAAGTTCCAGGCAGCAGCGCTCCTGGAGGAGGGAGAATATGGACAGAGGGAGGATATGAAGACGGGGGCATTGGGATCTCACATCATGCAGGAGATTCAGAAACAAGCCTGTCAAAAGGTAATTTTCTTTCTTACCATCTGAAGGCATCAAGACTAGGCTGCACCATTTTATGGATGTGGAAACAAGAAAAACCGAAGCTGCCAGGAAGTCTCAGTTTCTCAGAGACAGTCCTCTCCAGGGTGTGAGCAAGTGCCCTCTTGACACGGCAGCCAGCTTTCCCCAAAGTGAGAGAGAGGCAGGAGCCACTGGGTCATTTATTACTCATCTCAAATATCATGCTCTGACATTCCCACAATATCCTGTCAGACACTGTCATGAGGGAAGTGCCATTCTGAGTTGCTACTGGCCATTTTACATGACAGCTTGTTCTCACTGCATCTGGAATATCAGATAAGAATATGTGCTTAGCCAGGCACGGTGGCTCATGGCTGTAAGCCTCAGCCTATGAAGTAGCCGGGGCTAGGGATCGCGGTTCGAGTCCCGCATGGGGCCGTAGCGAGACCTAGTTCCAAAAAAAAATAGCTGGGCGTGGTGGCACATACCTGTAATCCCAGCTACCTGGGAAGCTGAGGCTGGGGATCGCTTGAGTCTGTGGTACCCTGGGCAATGAGAGCCTGCGGTTCCACGGGCAAAAATAGCGAGACCTAGTCTCAAAAAAAAAGAAAGAAAAAAAAAAGAATTTCATGCTTAATGGGACAGATAAGATATGCATGTATTTATTTAAA
>PVHY01009828.1:6752-54637 GCA_004024945.1 Uropsilus gracilis
GTGCAAAAGTTAGGCCTGAGAAGAAAGTGAACTTTGCTGGTTTGGCACCATGGAGTTCCTGCTACCTGAAGGTGACAAGGAGAAGACAGCGTGGAAGACAACGAGGAGCAGTCAAAGGAACATGTCTTCAAGCGTCTGGAGATGGACTCTGACTGGACATTGGTGAGATGATTAGGACTGAGAGACTGAGGATATTTGGGGCAATCTGGGAAAGGACTTTGGACAATACTGGGAAAGGTTTTGGACAATGTTGAAGTATTCTGAGTCTTACATGTTTCTTTTGTAGTTATTAGGATAATTAGAAATCACTTTGTTAGAAATAAATTAGTCTGCACTGCACTGATAGTCTTGGTTTGATATTTTGGTTAAAAAGGCTGAGGATGGTGGTAAGAACCCACGAATGGAAAGTTTAAACTGTGTTTTAAAGTTTTTCTTTTCTGCAGTTTTTGGAGCTGAAAGCAGAGAGCAGTTGGCTGGCTTTTGCATATCAATGGTAAAGGTGATCAGTGAAAATGCTAATGAAGAGTGTGTAGCCTGCTTTGGAGAGAGTAGCAGGCAGATAGGGGTTAACAGTTAAATAAAGACAGAAAGTCTCTTTTTACCCTGTTTCAAAGTTATAACTCAAATGACGTCACTCATGTTGTGGTCATTCCAACAGGTGTTAGTATTTTCTGAATAGAATTTGTGGATGAGTGTATTTGTGGACAAAAGGAAAAAAAATTCTGAATAGACTACATGCTAGCCAGCACTGTGTCTGAAAGAAATAGTCCCAGTCTCTCCCCTTTCCAACAAAGCAAAGACTGAGAAAATTATGCATTGATTCCTTCAAAGGGATTGCTGAATCCTTGCTGTGTGCCAGGCACTGTTCTAGGCACCTGGCCTGTGTCAGTGACTAGAAGAGAAGAGAACCTTGCTACTCAAAGCACAGTTTCCAGCAGAGAGAAGACAATGGAAAGCGAACTTAATAAAAAGAGATGACTGGGGCCAGGGATCGTGGTTCGAGTCCCGCCAGGGGCCCGTAGTGAGACTTAGTTCCAAAAAATATATAACTGGACATGGTGGCACGTGCCTGTAATCCCAGCTACCTGGGAAGCTGAGGCTGGGGATGGCTTGAGTCTGTGGTACCCTGGGCAACGTGAGCCTGCGGTTCCACAGGCAAAAACAGCGAGACCTAGTCTCAAAAATAAATAAATAATAAAATAAAAAAGAAATTGCCTAGGATTTAAACCTGATGAAAAGAGGGAAAGTAGCACAGGTTAGGAGGACTGGGTTACAGGTGGGGTACGTGGGTCATGCAGACAGGGTGCTTACCTAGGAAGTATTCATCTGCAAACAGACTTCTGCTCGATCAATTTATTCCCCAGAATGTAAAACCTTTAAATTTGGTAAGAAACGCAGCTTTTTAAGGGAATTGTCCAAAGTTAACTAAACCAGGAAGCGAGCGAGACCCTCTACTTTAATTAAGTCTGGTCAATATTCATCGGCCAATTTTTCAGCTGTGGGCCCTCTACTTTGCTGCTATGTATAAGGAAAGGCAGTATAGGGTGTGTGGGAATTTAGGAGAATGGCATTGCAAGGCAGACCCGAAAATAGGCCATTAAAATGAAGAGGAAGGTAATGAGTGATAAGGATGAGTCAAAGTCTCGGGACAATCTCCAGAGGCCAGTGCCAGACCCTATGGGGAGTCAGCCCATACTGCATTCAGCGTGAAGGGTCACTTTAAATCTGAAGTTGTCTGAAATAGGAGAAGCCAGAATAAAAGCCAGAAAATGCCTTCAAGCCCTCTCCTGTAGACAGCTACAAAGAACACCATCTTGACTTACAAAGGCATGAACTTGAAATGACAGCTAAGAACTAAAGGTGATATTTTGATCTCAGCAGAAGAGCTGTTTCAGTCCAGAGGTGATTGGCAGGATTTAGAGGGCTGATTAAATCATAGGCCAAAGCAAAACCTATTTTTAAAAATATCATTTGTCCTTTAAAAGAGACAGGCCGAGAGGTTTTAATGTGGTAAAAGAATGAGGACAGCTATAATTTACTCAACACTGGAATGATAAAGAGTAAAAAGACCATATTTAGACATTCAATTGGATTTTTACCCTAGAAATTGAATATCAAGAACATAAATTTTCTCATATGTTTCCTAATATCAGAAAGACTGCAAGGGAAATTTGATGAAAATGAATTGTAGATAATGTAGAAAAGTAGGTATGGAAAAATCATACATTGCCAATAAGTGTTTTGTAAATGAATGTATTTTTTACTTCAAACCTATGAATTTTTGTAAATGATATAAATGTGAAAGAACTTTCTTAAATGTGATGATCCAAAGAGAACACAGGAAAGAACAAAAACAACACATGTTGACCTACCATCTGAAGCAAGATGAATTGCCAAAGACCTAAAGAAATTAATTGGGATTCAAGGGCTAAATTATGGTATAATAATTACACCCTGAGTAAAATAATGGCAGGTCCGAGATTTATATTCAAATATGACTGACCAAAAGGAGAGAAAAGGAGTTCAATCAGGGTACAGCTGATTTTAAAAGATAATTCATTATAATGCTACTTTATTGCACTAATATATTTTCATTGAACAAAATACATTGAGGATATCAACTAGAAATTACGAGGAAGAAAAATCATTCAGAATTTCACCACTTTTATGAGATGTGTCATTGGTTCTCTAGCTATCAATTATCTGTCTATACTACATGCATATGAATAGTGTGAGTTCATATATTTAAACATTTTGATCATTTTCAATACATTGTAGCTCTTATTTCAAATCATCCTCAAATGAATCCATTACTTATTAGTGATAGATTAGGTGTTTCAGCTGGGTCCCAGACTTATTTTAGCTTTGTTCCAGTCAGCTTTGAGATCTTGCATCTTATTTGAAATAACAGAATTATCCAAACTAATTTTGTGTATTTACTCCTTATTCTAGAGGCAGATTTATCTTTATAGAGCCCTTGCTCATTTAATATGCAGAGCTACTCAGAGTAAAAATATGCTTGGAAAGGTGTCCCGTGGTCAAAGTTTTTAAGTGTTTTGTGTGGACAGAATATGGTTTTTTTTTTTTTTTTACATAATTTCATTAGTTTCTTGTTAATCCCTAGTCTCAATTAACTTAGCATAATACAAATTAACCCCCCCCCTATAATATACACAAAATAGTCTTGGATTAAAAGCTATCAACAACGTAAAAATAAAATA
Source organism: Uropsilus gracilis (assembly GCA_004024945.1). Classification (NCBI taxonomy): domain Eukaryota; kingdom Metazoa; phylum Chordata; class Mammalia; order Eulipotyphla; family Talpidae; genus Uropsilus; species Uropsilus gracilis. The sequence goes on from PVHY01009828.1 coordinate 9,974, forward strand.
AAATTAATTATTAAAAACACTAAAACTATCAATGCTATCCATCGCCTTATCAGAAAATAGCAAGTGTTTTTGCTGTACTTCTGGTTTGCTCTTAAAGTATCTTCTAGTACCAGATGTCCGGTGAAATGACTTGCATATAAAATCTCTCAGCGCAGTTTCTCTTTGGGTGGATCTGCGACTAGCTAGATAAAACAAGCTTACTTTCCTTATGCTTTTATTAATAGAGGTTTGTCATTTATTTTACATTTAAAGTCAAATCTATTAATCAAGCTACTTTCATAAGTTGTAGCTTTTAACGATGTTTCTTATAATTTATTTTTTTATTTTCTTAAATTTTTACTGATTACACACACATGCATACACACATATATATTTTACATTGTTGACTACCCCAAGTTTCTCCCACCATGTCAACCATGAACCATCATCTTAATCTCTGTGCTCATCCCTTCCCCTCCCTACCCTTCCATTCCCCTCCTTCTCTTTTCCCTCCCTCTATTCTCCTTCCTTATTTTTTATGCTTCAGTTCTGCTGATATTTTTCTAGTTTTAACTTTTTCTTGTCCTTTTGTTGCCTTATATCCCATTTACAAGTGAGCCTATCCAGTATTTCTCTGTTTTCTTTTTTGCCTTATTTCTGCCAGCATGATTCCTTCTAGCTTCATCCATGTTGCCACAAGTAACATATGCTTGTCTTTTTTGATTGTCAAATAATATTCCTTTCTAATATAGCACAACTTTTGGAGCCATTTCTCTGTTTGGTGCATTTGGGTTGTTTCCGTATCCTAGCCATTGTAAACTGATTTATTTTTTCCCTTCTACCAGTAGAAATGTTTATTGTTTTTTAACATACTATACACCTTTAGATATTCTCTTATTTGAAAATATATCTCTTCAATCACAATGAGCATGTAAGCTTTCTTCTAAGCTTTAATTTTATTTTTTTCATCCTTTATTATTTCTATAAAAATTCTACTTCTTTTGTCTTTGTCAACATTGATCATTTTCCTTCTTTTCTATCTTATATTCATTTTTTGGAATTCTCTTCTTTACTGAATTTATCCAGGTAACATTAAAGCATTTGGATTTATCACATAGCTTTTGCTTTTGAATTCATTCTCTGCCTTTTCTTAGCACCTTTCAATTATCCTTCTTGCCCAGTGGATGCATTTCTCATTTATCCAAATGGACATTTTGTGGTGCGTTTTAGACATTTCTGTTGGTTTTGAAATTGTGTTAATAGGGGTGGGGCAGGGAGGAGAAATTATATCAACTCTTAAAAAAATTCTTAGTTCACAGCTTTCACTTATTGGGGGGACATGTGGTTTCCTGGTTTCTTCCATTTGTTTGAATCACATGTTCTTACTCAATGCTTGCTTCATGTAATAACTTGTAGTGGGGTTTGGAGGTAAACCTTTTCAATGGCGCATTTAGGGGAAGTTAGTCCAGTCCAGCTATGGCCCATCACCGCCCTGCGTGTCCCAGCTGCCTGCACCACCACACCTCCCAGCAACACCTGCACCACTCTCAGCAGCTACTCCCAGTTCTATGATGGATTTACACGGAGACCTTGCCTATCAGGCCTAAGCGACCTGGCAGGCATGACCAGTCTTCAGATGATCCTTATTTTCTGCAAATCTCGATGGATGAAGGGACCGAGGATTAAGATTTGAATGGACCGACGAGATAAAAGAGGGAGAAGCGTACACCAACACATGTTATAGATATTGTATATGTGTGTGCATGCGTGTTTTTGTATATGCCTGTTTTGCAAAGAGCAAACATTGCTACCTTTCTCCTGCCTCGTATCTTTGACACGTCCTTAATCAGCCACGTAGAAACCCTCCATAACTGCGCTGAGTGCTTGATTAGAAAAACACACACATCCTTACCAGAGAAAATAGTGACATAATTAGGGATAATTGACCTTTTTATATACATTTTAGAGGATAAGTGAAACACACTGAAGACTTATTTATTGACACCATATGGCACTTCCTCACAGTGATCCTCAAATTATGTCGAACAAGGCTAATCAAAACGAAATGGCTCATCAAAAGGTCTTCTGTGCTAAGATGCTGCTATTTTAATTCTATATGTCTTTCAATACCTTTTTGGCCTCCCAAGTACTTTACGCATCCCTTTCTTCAAAGTGTGCCACGTTTTTAGTGCCAACGTCTGGAGAATTCATCATTTCCATATCCTAGGTGCCATTTATTAAAATATGATTTCTTCATTAAAACGTGCTTTCAAAAACAGTGGCATGATGCTGCCAGGTTTGGTGCTACGATTGCAAAGGAAACAGACACCACTTTTGCTCTCCGGAGTGACCCACCTTGCATTTCAGATCTGCTTGGCCCAAAAACAACATGTGTGTGCAGGATGCATGCAGGTGGAGGGGAAGCGAGCTGGGCAGGCTTTTTCCTCCATTATCCTGTAACCAGCACCTGGGGTATGGCATCTTCCCTGTGAGTGTGTGACCCAGGAGGTGTGCACATGCATGAGTGCACACCTGAACTAAGAGAGAGGGAAGAAAGGGGTGCAGAGAGCACATGAGAGAGCATGAGCAGGAGAGAGCAGACAGAGAATGAGAGGATGTCAGAGAGAGGCTAGAGAAAGAGCATGAGGACCCTAGAGGGCTGGGGGGCTCACGTACCACCCAGCATCCCCCCTCACCCCAAATCCTGGCCCTAACCCCAGTCCCATCCTGGCCTTGCCCTGCCTGCTGTTGCCTTATCTTCATAACTGTCAGAATCAACAAGTATCTTTGTGAGCCTGATGCCTGTGCACTACATTTATTGTCACAAGCAGCCGGACATAAATGTTTGTCAACAGTCTGGGGACAGTGAAAGCTCAGGCTTTTGGAGAAAGAGACAGAGACGCAGAACAGAACACAGAGGCCAGGTCTGCAGTGTGGCCGCACTCAGTCTTCTGGTGTCAGTCTAGTGAAGACAACACTTCTGGGTTCTGGGGTCCTTGTGCAACTGCCCCCCAAGATGCAGCCACTTTCTAGATAAAACAAACACCAAACAACAATATCCACAATGAAGACCTTTCTGCCACCACCCCCCTTTTTTTCTAACCTTTACTTTTATTTTATTTTTGAGACTAGGTCTCGCTATTTTTGCCCGTGGAACCGCAGGCTCTCATTTCCCGGGGTACCACAGACTCAAGCCATCCCCAGCCTCAGCTTCCCAGGTAGCTGGGATTACAGGCGCGCGCCACCACACCCAGCTATATTTTTTGGAACTAGGTCTCGCTATACGGGCCCCAGGCAGGACTCTAACCGCGATCCCTAACCCCGGCCGCTTCATAGGCTGACGCTTACAGGCATGAGCCACCATGCCCGGCCCCTAACCTTTACTTTTAGATTCCTAACTCCAAAGCATGATTCCAGGCAGGTCCCAGTTCGAGTGTCTGTCCCATCTGGAGACTTGACTTTGCAGGGGGGAGGCAGGCAGAATTTAGCAGCTAGGTCACTTCTGCAGGAGATGGTTCCCACAAGACGGAGAAATAATATCAAATGGTTCCACCATGTACGTTTAGCATGCTGAAATATACAACGAAAGACCTCCGGCCCTACTCCCTTCAATCATAGGCAGTGTTGTCGATCCAAGTTACACAGCGAAGACAATCGTTACCAAAATAATTCTAGGTGATAGAAAAAATGTATCGAGAGGCTTTCTGCTCAGTAAGAATTAGTCATAAAGATACCTTAGGGCCAAACTGAAGATATAACACAGAATATAACACAGATATAACACACATAACAAGAAATTGAGCAGTATAAAGTCATTTTTCTTTTTCTCCACACAGGAAGCATATGTGTGCTGATTAAATTCCAGGAATTTGTATTTTTCTCTTATAATTAGTTATCAGCTCTAGTGTAGCAGGAAGAGTGTATTATCAATATGATGTATGACATGCAAAGATAATTGTATGTGGCATATGTGTTACACATGTTATAGGTGATCAAAAGCATATTTCAAAGTCTCCTAGTTTTCTGAAAAGATCTGGTCATAATTTAGCTGCTCTGAATTCCATCAATGTAATATCTAGCACTTTAGAATGGCTCAAAACTATTCATAATCTCTTCCCAATCTTCCCATCTGCTATCACATTCAGAAAGTTCCAAAAGTGTTGTGTTCTAACTTAACATAGTCTCCAAACATGGGAGACATTTTTAATAACTCTGTGACTTGGCTAGTGATTGTCCCATGACCAAGAAGTTTCTTCTCCCTAATGTACATCCTAGAATATAACTGCACTGTTAAGATAGGTAGCCAAGATGTCACTTTCTGTGAGCTTACCATCAACATTTCCAGAAAATTGAATTTTTTGGACAATACATTTTATAGTAATTTTTCAAGAGAATCTCCCTGAAAGACTGTGAGGTCTTCAGAACTTGGGACTTTATCTTATATTTCTGTGTGCATGTGTGTGTGTGTGTGTGTGTGTGTGTGTGTGTGTGAGTGTGTGTAAAAGTGCCTGGAAAAATGGAAACATTCAAGTATTTGTTGAACTAAATGTAACTAGGAAGGAGAGGCAGATACTTTGAGTGTAGCCTCTCCTTGGGGGAATCCTCAACTCTTACCAGAATTCTAAGGTGGTATGTTTTTCTTCTTAAGTAAAAAATTGCTAAAGATGTATAGACTAGAGACTTTCTATAACCTAAAAAATTTAATCCTTAAGATCCACTATTATTTTTCAAATATTGTCTGACATTAGTTCAAAGTGGAAAACTGACTAAAAACCAATGGGAAAAAAAAAAAGCAAAATTAGTCACATGTAGTTTTAACTATTTTTCAATTTTATTTTGTTCAGATACCATTGGTCCATAATGCTATATATAATTCAGATGAGATTCAGGGTGACATGGCCGTACACGATGCTGGATGTGATTCACAGATATAGAATCACACTTCTTCACATGTATGTGACTGTCATATGTAACTGAAAATGGGGACACCAGCTATCAAGAGGTAATGACATTCATATTGGTATTTGGTGGTAGCAGTACCAGCAGACTCACCTCCATTGGCTGATAGAGGTTCATGAGCCCCAGAAGGTCTGTTATCAATGGTGAAGCAAGACTGAGATCAAGTACTGATCTGCTCACCTACAGACCTGGAAGTAGGTCAAAGCTTGTTAAGACCCCCTCCAAGAGCTTATCTGTCACCATGTTTTGTTCTCATAACACCGCACCCTCCACCAAGGCACCCATATTCTCCTTCAATTTTTCAAAAAACAATTATTGATGTGACATTGACTCACAACTCCATGGAGACGTCAAGTGGATAGCACTGTCGTTCTCTATTTTATGGGGTGCTGAACTCTCCACCCAAAGTCCACTTTTCAGCAACCATCATGCCGTTGACCCCCTTTAGGTGACTTGCTCAGTCCCATCCCCCTCCGCACAGCCTGCCATGATTATTAGATAGCAGACCCCCTTCATCTGTTTCACTTGCGCCCCTGTCTTCTTCCCTGACAGCCAGCCCTCCATGGTCAGAGTAGAAAGGTTTGCTTCTGTTCATTGGTTTTGCTTCTTAGTTTCTCACATCTGGCTGGAAGCACAAGTGTATTTGTCTTTCTGGCAAATTAGTCACTCACTGACTAACTCTGCTTGTCTTCCCACTGCCTCCCACAACAGCACATTACCTGAGTCTTCTGACTGTCTTCAGTGCCTGAGGTGCTGGGTTAGCACCAGACAGGACATGAAGGGGGCTCATGCTTTATTAGAAGAGTGCTTTCCAGGAGGGTGACTTGAAATAGACCAGTGTTTGTTGGGAACCCCCAGAAATCTGTCCTTTCTTCCCTCCATGCCCACTAAGTGGTCCACCTTGGTATCTTTCCAGACACTTAACACAAACACCCCACCATCAGGCCCCTTGTGGACATTTGCCTGGAGGCAATGGAATTTGTCCAGTTCTAGCATCAATCAAAGGTCATTGTATTCACTTTCAGCTAAAGAGCAACTGTCATTTCTCAAGCAGAGGAGAGACCCTCAGATAAATACTTTGCATGGATTAATTATTTTAATCCCTGCAACAGCCATGGAAAGGTCCTGCTAGAATATCCCCTGAGCTCAGAAGGAGATTAGTGCATGAAGTGGTTCTATGCTAGACAGAATAAGTGTTCAAACCAGGTTTCTACCAAGTATGCTTATCTCCAAAGACTTGCTCTTTTCTTTGTATTATTCATGCCAACATGAAAGTTTTGCAAGACTCAAAAGTTGCAAAAGTTCTGGTCCCTTTCCAAGTCCTCCCATTTCACTGAAATCTACAGTATCTGATGTTTGATATGGCTGCTGAGGTTGGGTCTTCTTGTTACCAGTTTGCAGGGCCACACCCATCCAGTTAATCACCATTTCCATTTTTAGAACTTTGGAAGGTCAAATGTTAACAGGTATGATCTAGGTAGGAGGCAAGGATAGTGAGCAAGCAAAACCCAGCATTTGTTTGCCAGCAATGTATTTTATAATCTATTTTATTAAGTTGTCAGAACAGAGTAATTGATGGATCAAAGCCACAAAGGCTGGTTTCTGATCCTGAATGATGAACTAGCTGGGTTCAGACTATTTCCCATAATAAACAACTACACAACTGGACAATTTCATGAAGACATAATGATTTTAAAGCAACTAGCACAGTAATAGAAATCTGAAGGGACGTGACACAAATCTCCTATTTTAATGCTGCTTTTTGATGGAGCATTTTCTAATCTAGGATGCAGAGATACAAAGTGTAAGAACAAAAACCATTGACATCAGGTAGAAAAAACAGAGACGGGAGAGTGGAGTGGCCAAGCCAGCTGGAATTTGCAAGATGAGATACTGGGAGGATTTACAGAAACACTATTATACTAGCAGGGTATGAGTTTACCATGATTAAGAAAGTATGATTATTGGCATGAAGATAGAAGAAAAGCTCCAATGAATAGATTAGAGAATCCAGAGATGTACTCCCAAATGAAAGGCCAAATTTATTTTTAGGTAATCACATCAGAAACATGGCTAATTTATTTTAGCTTTAGACTATAATGCAAAATAACTCAGTGAGCAAAGAAAATGCAGCAAATAATGTTGGGAACTGTATGGACAGGATGAAATTTAATCTCTAACAGGCAGCAAACAGAAAAGTAACCTTGGTATATCTTTGTTCTAAATGTGAAAACTGCAGCTTTGAATCTCTTGGAAGAAAGCAAGACAGACTATTTTGTCAAACTCTAGCAAGCAATCTTGTGTTCTGGAACAAAATGGCTGTTACAATTTCACATTGTGTTTCTCTTCCCCAAATTCAGATGATGCTGAAGTTCTAACCCTCGGTACCTTACACTGTGATTTTATTTGGAGCGACAGTTGTTGGAGATGTAAATAATTAAATCAAGATGAGTTTGTTAGAATGGGTCCTAATTCAAAATCACTTGTCTCCATTAAGAAATAATTTGGAAGCTGGCATATTTAGAGAAACGACATGGGGATGGAGGAAGAAGAGTTATTGACAAGATTTGGAAAGAACCCATTCTTTTTGACGTAAAGGCATAGACTATAGAACTGTGAGACAATAAATTTCTCCCATTTAAGCTATCTAGCTTGTGGGGCTTTGTTGTGACAGATTCAGTAAAGAAATACAGATACTATGCATAAAAGGGAAAAAATCCCCCGAACTTTTAAATGGTATCTTACATGCAATTTAAGCAATATTTCTCAGCTGAAGATAGTTTCAAGAAATGAAAGTGAAGATGACAGACTGAAGAAAGCAGCAACAGTGTACAAGCTGTATATCTGACAAAGCATTTGCAAAAAGCAAGTACTCTAGCAAATCAAACAAATCAAATGAACCAAGTGAACAATGCCCAAAACCCCTCAATAAAAACATGCTCAACATCATTCATCATCACAAATGCAAATTAAGTGCAATGGAGACCAACACACATTGACTAGAATTGCTAAAATTAATTCATATACAGGGACACATGCGTGCACAATGTCCATTGCTTGGAAGGAAATGGGCAGATGTCAAACTCAAAAACTACTAGGGCATATTGAATATAATGGAACTTTTCAGATGACTATTTTCAACTTCCAATCAAATGAACCACATAGCTACCCTTCTTTCGAATTCCCCAATCTATGTCCCCCAAAATAATTGCGCAAAAAAAATAGCATTTTTCATAAGACCCAAACCACTAAATAACTGAAAGTCCATTCACAGGAGAATAGCTGGTCAAGCTCTGGCATACTTACACCATCGAATGCTAGTCAACAAAAATGAGAATAAACTATGAATAGTGTTAGAACTATTGATTGGAAGGAGCACTGAGGTGTATTGAAACACATTCACACTAACACTTAGTGTGTTAAGGTTAAAATTAAAGTAAAATTAATAAGCTGAAAATCTGTAAAAGTAGCTGACGTTAGGTATGTGAGGCTTAACATTGCAAATATAATCATTTCTCTAGTCCCAGGAAGCACTTTTTGATAGAATGATTTTGTTATCTCACATAGTTACAACATGGCTTTTATGTCTCAATACTGAGCTGAAAGCTTTTGTTATAACTGAGGGAAACTCAAAATATTTCAATATTTAAAATAGCAACAGAACTCAGGAAAACAGGCTATATATTTGTAATACATTTACCAACATATACGCTTATATCTGCAACTGTATCCACACATGTCTTCATTTAGATGCAATTTCCCACAATTTAAGAATGATGAAGAGGAAAGAGAAGATCAAAGTTAAAATTTCCTGTTGATTCTCTAGCCTTACACAAATTTATTTGTCTTTAATTAACACATTCTGACTTTGAACACAACAATCTCTGCAGTGTAGGACTTGGAAGATTATTTCTTGATATATTTGTTTTACTAGAATTGATTGCATACATGCAGACAGGTGGGCGAGTAAGGGCTCAAGAATATTTATAGTCAAGTGTGCATTTAAAATGATGTACCCTCCTGTATTTGGATGTTTGTTACAGCATTATCTACAATAGCTAGGCTATGGAAATAACCCAAATGTCCCCCAAAAGTTGAAAAAAGTGTGGCATGTTTACACATGGAGCATTATTCATCAGTCAAAGAAGACAAACTTATGCCATTTGCAGCAACATGGATGGAGCTAGATGGAATCATGTTAGCAGAAATAACCCAGAAATTAAAAGAGAAATAGGGGATGGTCTCACTAATATGAGTGATATAAAGAAAACAAACAGACAAGAAAATTTAAAACTGCCAACAGAATGAAAGCATAGAGCAAAAGGGGGGAGGAGGGTAAAATTGGGGGAGGGAAGGGCACAGAGATTAAGATGGTTCATGGGTGATAAGGTGAAGGAAGAACCCCAAGGTAGACAACGGTGCTTTATATGTGTGTGTAATCAATAAAAAATAATAAAAATAATAAAATGATGTGTATGGTTGATAGGCCCTGGGAATTAGAACATACTTATCTCTCTTGGTATTGTCAATGACCCCAGAGTCTACAAATTGTGAGAGAAAGCAGACACAAAAATGCCCATGATAGTGTCAAGTTGCACCTAATGCAACTTCATGTATTCATGGATATCTAGTGATTTTTTTTTCTCACATGCACCTGATGAAATGCTACAGAGTTAGATGAACTGGAACCTGCTAACTATAAACGAACTTTATTGATAAGTTTCCGTAGCAAACCAAAGCTCAAGGCTCATGCAGACTTCTCGTTGGCAGGTGTTTGCAAAGGGTCATTTACATCTGATAAGGCGCAAGCACCTGTTTCCACTTAAATCACTTAAAAGAAGGGTGGAAGAAGGTGAATGCTGTCATCTTCCTGAAACTTTCTAATGAGTTCCAGGTGTTAAAAAAGTAACAGCATTGAATTTTATCAAAAATTGTCTGTGCACGGCTGAATTTTTCCATTTTTAGAAGTCCTGGGTCTCAGAGATTGGAGTTAACTTTTTCCTATCTCTGTGGGAAAAGAAGCTTTAAAAATATTTTTTGATGGCTTCAAAATCAGCTCTGCTTCATATATCAGTTTTTAAGAATTAAATGCTAATACAGTTTGAGTGAAATACAGCGATGGCTTTATTTTCAAAGACAACCTTCACAATGTCTTCAGAGCAAAAGAACAGATGTTGGACGAGGCAGTGAAAAAGAAAACCCCAAATAAAAATACAAAATCTATTCACTGTTTTTCTTTTTCTTTTTTTTTGTCAGCTGACACTACGATGACTGTAGAAACCAAGTAGAAAAATCTCATGTTACAAAGTCCAAACTCTGCCTCTTAAAGCTGAAATAGGTAAGGGGAAGCTAGTGGGAGAGGAACAGGAGCTGGGACTCTTGGTGGTTCCATCCTTGCCTTACAACAACTCCCTCCGATGGATGTGTTTATCCATATGTCAGTTGGAAGCACCCATTTCTGCGGTGTTGATAGTTTCTGTAGCGTTGATAGTCTGGCTTATACAGCACCCTCATGGATTTCAATGTGTCTGATGCTTAGTTTTCTAAGGAGGAAGCATTGTCCTGCCTAACTTTTACAAAATATGTGGAAAGGAAACAAATGAATGAATTTCCTGGTAAAAGAGTTTGATTTTTCTTCACAGGCTTTATGTACTTCTGTTGAATGCGATATCTATTCTGGAATATATCCAGGGTTAGTCCATCATGTGTGTATGTGTGCAGTATGCATAGGGAGTGTTGCACAAGCATGTGTGTGGTGTGTTGAGGGTGTTTTTGTGTATGATGTGGAGTATTGAGGGGTATGTGTGTGGTGTGCAGAGGAGTGTGTGTGTGGTATGTATGTGGTATGCATAGAAGTATATGCGCAAGTATGTGTGGTGTATACATGTATGGTGTGGAATGCATGTAGGATGTATGTGTGGTGTGGATAGGAGTGTGCATGGTGTGTGTGCCATGTATAGGGCACATGTGTGATATGCATAGGGTGTGTGTATGTATGTGTGTAGCATGTTGAGGGTGTTTTGTGTATGATGTGGAGAATATACGAGGTATGTGTGGTATGTGTGCAGTGTGTATAGGGGTGCATGCATGGCGTGCATGGGGTGTATATGTAGGTGGATTGCAGTATATGTGGGCTATGTGTGTGTGATTCGTGTGTGGTGTGCAGAGAGTGTGTGGTGTGATGTGATGTGCATAAGGGTATGTGTGCAAGTCTGTGTGTGGTATGTGTGGGGTGTTTATGTGGGTGGTGTAAAGAGTATGTGGGGTATATCTGTGTGGTGCAGAGAGGTATGTGTGCAAGTCTGCATGCGGTATGTGTGGGGTGTATATGTGGGTGGTGTGGAGAGTATGTGGGGTATATGTGTGTGGTGTGCAGAGAGGTATGTGTGTGATGTGTGTGTGGTGTGCAGAGTATGTGTGCAGGTATATGTGGTGTGCATAGGGGATATGTGTGCAAGGGCATATGTGTGGGTTCTGTGGAGTGTATGTGGGTATGTGTTTGGTGTGTTTAGGTGTGTGTGGCATGTATAGGGCATGTGTGTGGTGTGTATAGGATATGCGTGTGCATGTGTGTGCTTGTCAATGCTATTGAAGTCCAGTAGCCCTCCTTGACCGCTATCAAACAAGTGACATTCAAAACCCTTTAGCGAGCAGACACACAGAATAGAATCAAAAGCAGCCAAGAAAGAAAACCTGGATCATCAAGTGACGGAGAGGAAGCAAGCAAAGGAACAGGAGAGCAAGGAGAGCGGTGGGGGGAGCTGAGCCGGTGGCCGGTCTAGAAGCGCCGCCATGGGACACAGGGACCATTCTGGGGCTGGGCTGTGCAACCTGAGACTTCCATCTTTCCAGAACCAGCCCTGACTGGACCAGGCAGCCTCAGAGGCCAGCACCCTGGCGGGGGCAGGGGGTAAGATGAACTCCTAGTTAGCTGCAGCTGCATCCTCAGTCATGAACTCTCTCCAGGAACTGGGGTGAGTGCCCGGACCCTTGGCAGGGACCTGGGTGAGGTTCACAGGGCCCACTTTTTTCAGAGATCGCTTTTCCCTGGGAAATTAGCTGCTGATGGGTGGATGCGTGGTCCTTGGAGACCTGTGATGAGGCGCAACCCTCTTCCTGGGCCGGGAGTGGCTAGGGGTAACCCCCTGGCCTCTGATTCTCTGCTGGGACCAGCCTGCTTCCCTTCCGTGAGCTGCAGAGGTCGCGGTGACCCCACTGGGGGCCTGGAGGACTTCATGCTGCGTCTCCCCACCTCAGCTGGGGGGATCCCCGGAAACACACTGACGAGCCTCTGCTTGCTCGGTGTTCAGCCAAAAACTGCTGCTTTGGGCCTCCTAGTCGCCAAGAAGCCAAGGGTGGCGTAGGCTTCTCCCAACACCTGCAGAAACCGACAATGAGTGACGTGAAGAGTCCTGAGGAATGTGAAGTCGACCGCCCAAGTTCAAGTTGAGGCTGGAGATGGACGGATGGAGGTAGGAAGGGGTGTGATGTTGATGGAAGGCAGATGTGTAGGGAGCTGAGGAACCTAATACTTGCTTATGAGATGCTTCTGGAAACTGGTCTCTAAAATCTAGGTCATTCCTATTGGAAACCTGAAATATACTTTAAAAAAGTTTAATAAAAGTCGTATTTAAATACTACCGTAGATTTAGATATTTCTATTGAAATATGACTAATATTGGAATATGGCTCCTATTTAAATCTTATTGCAGAGTCATAAAAGATGTCATAGAAATGTTTTGGGGCATAGCCAGGCTAGTTCCATCGGCACCTCTAGTAGAGTGGGTGGCGCAGGAAATGTATGATTATAGACTAATGGTCTTGTAAACATTTCCTGACTAAGAATTATGTACACGGATCAAGCGCTGACATAGCTCCCATCCTCAAGAGAGCTACTCTCTTTCCTCTTGTTACATCATCCTCTAGAAATTCGGATCACCTGCTTCCTTTTATTTTATATTCCCCAAGCATTCCTTCACCTAGTCTAAGCTTCTCTCCATCCCAAACAGCTCACGAAAATAGTTCATGACAATGGTACGGAAGTTCATTCTCAGTCTACATCTTAGATGATCACCGAGAGATTTTGAATAGTACTAACAACTTGCTATTTATTTAAGCAAAGTTTCTTTTTTTATTATGATATCAGACACTCATTTTGCTTTATTATTCAGGTCATTACTTATTATACACTTTGATGTGACATTGGTTTAGAGGTTGGGTCAGCAATATTCTACCTCTGACATAGTCTTTGATATTTCTTGTCTGCTAGGCTGGTAGTAACCCAGAATGGAGACATTTGTCTTTCTCTCCAGTCTCTATTCCTGGGACATGGGACAGGGTGTAACCGAATGATACTTGGTGTCAGCTGATGCTTATTGCCCTTGCGACTTCTCTGCATTTTAGTAATTATAAATCTCACACCACCTCTGAGATTGCTCTGAAAAATCTATTTTGGTTTTCTGCTGAGATCTGCCCTCACTGAGGGGCATCCCTTATCTTTACACTTTTGTTCTTTTTCATGTACACGGAAATGGGCTTGCTTCATCTCCCAGATCTCTGATGGTTCCTCTGTGTGTAGTCAATTACATTGGAAAGGCTCATTTATATCAAGCTTTTAATGGTCCATTTTACTGCCCTTCTGAGAAATCATATTTATTTACCATATAATCCCAAATCAGATGGTCAGCCTGAAAGAATTACCATACCAGTGGAGGGTAAGGATAGTGAAAGCATTTTGCAGAAACATCTACACAATTTACCCCCCTAAATCTCTCAAAAATTTGACAAGAGCAGACATTCATTGCGAGAGCATTCAAAGAAAGTCACTGACAGGGTTGTTGCTGTGAGATCACTAAAGATAAAATTTGCTCAGAGAATTAACATTATAATATGACTCTTTTCAGTCTAGCATCATGCTATCAACTAAACACATTGAATCCTTCCATTTCTAAGGCAAATCATAAAGGTACAAACTCTACCTTTTCTTTTTCTTTATTATGAAAATGTGTTCATTCTGTAAGACATTTAATATATCACCTCCTCTTCAAAACACCCTCTAGCATTCTTAGGATAGACTAATTTTATCCGCTTGCTACTTGTCTTTTGTTGACATGGCAAATATAGCTGTTATCACGTTGTATAATAAATACCAGATAAATTTCTAGATGAGGCCCCAAATGCACATTATTACTAAGTATTTCATGTTCGACTTTGTATTTTTTTTTAATCAGGACTCAGCATAGTCCCTGGCTGGTAACACAAAGAAGCAAATGAATGAATGAATACATGAATGAATAGAAGACCTTACAAAAGATTGATTAATGAGAGGAAAAGGGAAAGGAGCTTCTAGCAGTTAAAAGAACAAAGGTGCCTTTGATGAGCATTTTTATGTGTCAATTTCACTGGTTATAAGGCAAACACATAGTTAATTAGCATTCATGGGTTTGTCTGTAAGGATGTTTCCAGATAATTTTAGTGTTTGAATCAATAGTGAGTAAATATTGGTCTTTCCAGTGCCTGTCAGCATCATCCACTCTGTTGAGGACCTCAACAGAACAGAAAGATAGAGCAAGAATTTTTTTTAATTAAATTAAAAAAATTTGCATATATATGTGTTGTAAGATGGTGTCTCAGTGTGGTTTTAATTTGCAGTTCCCTGATTATTAGTGATATGGAGCATTTTTTCATATGCCTATTATCTCCTGGTGAAGTGTCATTTTTGTTCTTTTCCCCATTTTTTTGACTGGGTTTATTGCTTTGTTTCTGTTGAGCTGTAGGAGCTCTTTGTGGATCTTTGTTATCAGACCCTTGTCACTTATCTGGAGGGCAACTAATCTTCGACAAAGGGACAAAAAACATACCCTGGAACAAGGATAGCCTCTTCAGTAAATGGTGCTGGGGAAACTGGATCAAAACATGTAAAAAAATGAACCAGGATAACACCCTCACACCCTGTACAAAAATGAACTCAAAATGGATAAAGGACCTGGAAGTGAGACCTGCAACCATAAAATACATGGAAGAAAACCTGGGCAAAACCCTTCATGAATTTCACCTCAGAAATTCATTTTGGGAAACAACTATGGCTGGCAAAAAAATGAAGGAAAACATAAACAGCGGGACTATATCAAAATAAAACGTTTCTTTTCAGCAAAAGAGACAATAAACAAAACAAAAAGAAACCCAACCAACTAGGAGCAAGAATGTCTTTCTTGTTCTGAATGCTTGAGCTAACCTTGCCTTCAGATAGAGTCTTAGCCATCTGTGTTGATCAGGCTACAAGTATTTCATCACCCGATTTCCTGGTTGTCCAGCTAGCAGGTTGCAGGTTTTGGGGTATTTCAGTTTCTATAATCATATGAGCTTAATATCTTTTATTACTAAATATTATTTCTCCTTATTATCTACTTACATACCTACCATCTATCTATTCATGAATTCCTCCTAGTGGTTCTAGTTCTCCTAAAAACCCTGATTATACTAGTCCCTGTCGAAGTGACATTGGATTGCTGTGTGTCTTAAACACTTATTTCTCACAAATCTATCTGGAAATTAGAATTCTGTGATCAAAATATTAGCAAATTTGGTGTCTTTTGAGAGTCTGTGTTCTGATTATTAGTCATCCTCCTTTTTCTATCTTCATAGATATGGACAGATGGAGAGAGAAAGAGAGAGAGAGAGAGAGAGAGAGAGAGAGAGAGAGAGAGAGAGAGAGAGAAATCTCTGATCTATTCTCCTTTCAGGGGCACTAATTGCATTAAGGTGACCACAACTTCATGAGCTCATCTGTTTCTAATTACCTCAAAAAAGCTATACCTCCAAATACTATCATAGAGAGAATTACAGATATGCAGTTGGGGGAGAAAAGAACAAAAACCCTATATCAGTGACTTAAGGAAAAAGACCCTGTTTCTGACATTGGTATATTATAAATATCAATCATAGATGCATTGGTAAGTTATGTAGCTGGCTTAAGAAATTGTTGCGTTGCCAGTTTTGTGATATCTTATAATTCGATGACAGGTTTCAGTTCTTTTTTTCATTTATCATTCCAAAAATAAATATTCTAACTGCACTTTGCAACAAAATTGGTGGTAATTTCATTTGTGTAAACATTTGTAAGAATAATGAGTAGAGGCAAAGAGGAATTTGAATGTTATTTGCTATTAGTTCCCATTTCTTTAAAACAATTAGAGTTTTGCTTCTAATTTGATCACAAAATTTTGTTCAAAACTGTTGGTGAAAGTCAACAGCCTATCTGGTTGTGGTGGTGCATGCTTTTAATCCCAGCTTAGGAAGGGAGGTTGAGACTAGAAATCACTTGAGCCTGAGGGTTTGAGACCCACCTGGGGCAACATAGCAAGACCAGCTAAAAATAGCTGGGTGTGGTGGTATGCACCTATAATCCTAGCTACCTGGGACCTGGGAGGCTAAGGCTGGGGATCGCTTGAGACCATGGTACCCGGGCAATGTGAGTCTGCAGTTCCCAGGGTAACATAGCGAGACCTAGTCTAAAAAAAAAAAAAAAAAAAAAAAAAGTCAACAGCCTACCAGGTTCCATGGTAACTTCAAAATATAGTTTGTCTAAGTCAAATATTTAGTCCTTTTTTCAGATAAAAAATGCTATTATCCTTTTTTACCATTTACTTGAACATCTGCTGCTAAATTATTCCCATTTTTTAATTACTTTAGTTGCTTCAAGAAAATACCAGGTATTTTAATTGTAACAAGGGAGCGATCATTTCCCACATGTAGGAATAAAAGAAGATTATATTAAAATCTGGGACAATATTAAAGGAAGGAAATGATCTGTCATAAAATTTATTTCTTTGAACTTGTTTAACATATTAAGCTTAAATTGTTGTCATTGATTAAACCATATATGGCTTCATGGATGTAGTTCAGATTAAGAAGCAAAGCAAAAGCAAAATAAATCATTGGTTTATGTTGTATTCCCTATTTATTTAAAAACATATTATATAGAATCTGGAAATATCTGCATTCTTGGAGATGAAAGCTTTTCATTCTCAGATGTATTGCAGTTCATAAAACCTTCCTGAATATATTGTCATCTAGACTACTGCTTCAATAAAAGATATTTGAATAGAGTCATGATGGAAAGTATCTGAAATTTGTTTTTTTGTTTGAAAGTTACTTTTATATCATTTTCATTTTCTTGTCTAAGCATGACCAAGAAGAGGAAATATGAATTTCTTCTTTTAAAAATTAAAACAATATAAGTAAATTAATGAAATATTTTTGTTTTATTTCTAATTTTATACTTCAGCTTCTACTCTGTTTTTAAGCATTCAAGTTAATATATATGAAGAATATATTCAGCATCCAAATTAGTTAGCTATTACTCTTCTGTGAATGCAATTTCTCAACCAGGGGAGCTCAACATCTTGCTAATTATGCAGTTTATTTTCAGAATACAAATATATGGCTTTTAGGATCATGGTGACCCTCAGGACCGGTATTTTTGATGATCACACACATGCTAGCAATTTCTCTTCTTCCACTCTTTATCTGTGCATGAGTAAGCACAGCTGTGGCCATTAAAATATTGGGGGGAAATAATGGTCTCATCCTATCCCAGTTGATCCCAGGAATTAAGTAGCACTTGCTCTGCAGTAAAACCAGCTGTTAGGGAGTCACAAAACAAGAATTTGCTTACTAAATTCCCTGTAAGTGACCCAGAGGCTGAAATAAGTTAGTATCTTGCCATTCTAATTTTCCAAACAAACACAGGAAATATTTTTAAATTTTCCTCTCTTCTCTGGAAACTATATATTATTCCAAATTGGGTAAGAGTTGTTTTTGTTATTTACAAATATATACAAGTCATTATTTTCTTAATGTTGATGACATAGATGTCATCATATCTATGGATGCGAAATGCTTAAGTAGTCACAACTTCTTGAGCATCTGCTGTTAGGGGCTGGATTGTTTACCTCATGTTTGTGTTAGCATGTTTTGGGTCTGTTTGACCAGTGGGAATTAGCATTAAAAGACTCCTTTCTCCATGTTGCTAATCAGAAATAACTGTCAGTACTAGTAACAGAATATTCTCTATGTAGCGTTGACCTTGCAAGCTGAGCTAGAGGGAAAGTGATAGCATGGTGATATTGAGGGAAGTCATTTGAGCTTAACTATAGAAATACAATAAAGATGGGATAGAAAGTATTTCCCTAATCCTCCAAGGAAGTACAGTAAACATCCCTGTTTATTATCTCTAAAGCAAACACTGTAATATTCTAAAAGTGGAAGCATAAAGGAAGTCAAGATTCAGGAGTCCAAGAACAAGATGGCGGCCAGTTCCCTGGGCTTCCATTTGACATCATGTGCTCTACAGGCAGCACTGAAGAAGTTAGTCATTGAAAACACTAATGTGGGTGAGTAAAATAAACAAAAAACAGCTCCAATTCAGTCTACTACCGCTGGCCCTACAATGGCACAAAGCAGAGACGCAGTCTGGACACTGACACAGTATAGTACTGGCTGTTTTACTGAGTATGAAGAGGCAAGACCAACAAATGAAATGTATACAATTTAGAAGGGAAGAAATGGATTTCTCCCTAATTTGTGGTTACTATGATTATTCATGCAGAAATTCCCAAGGAAGATAGAAAAATAAACCCTAAAACCACTAAAGGAACTCTTTAATGGTGTACCATGTAATTCCATTTTTAAAATCAATTGTCTTTTTATATTACCAAAAGATGGACATTGTATTAAAAAGTATGATCAATTGGTTAAAAAGTAAAGAGGTAAAGACAAAATACTAATGAATATTCATAAATACAGACCATCAATGCATGTATATTGCTTTCGAATTTTGGAGGTTACAGGAATGAGAAAAACTAATTACTGAAACGTGTTAAATGTTGTGTCAGAACTTTTGAGAAAGATGATCTAATACCAAACTAAAGTAACAACTGGGGACAGGGGGATGGAGAGGATGGTCAGGGAGAGAAGGTGGTGGGTTATCCCGAGGGAATACAAAGATATTATATATATATATATAATATATATACATTTTATATATATATAGAGAGAGAGAGACAAAATATTTAACTACAAGAAAAAGGTGATCTAATATATGAGTATTCTTAGGCCCTGTGTTGGTTAAGTGGAGGAGGAATTTATTATTAATTCTGAACATTATTGCTTTGCATATTAAAGACATTGAGTGCTAATGACAAGACGGATAAATCTATAATTTGAAAAAATACAAGAGAATTTGGAAAAAAAATAGAAAACAGTAAAGACATTCAAAAACAAGTCCAACTGCATGATTAGTCACAACAAACAGATGTACTGAACTCTCAAGCAAAAGGTTGCTACAGATAGAATTAGAAACAAATATAAAGCTATTGCTTTAAGTGGGGTCAAAATGAAGTGATAAGTACACACAAAGTTTGAAATAAAAGGATGGTCAAAATGATATATTAGGCAGCAATCATTGAGAAGTTGGACTACATTAAGAACAGAAGAATGGCAGGCAAAATGCATTTCAAGAAAATTAAAAGGCTCTTTATATAACAAAAAACTGCAATTCAATAGGAATTTGCAACAATTTAAAATAGGATATACAATCATACAACCTCCAAGTATCTGAACCAAATATTGATAGAATTCTAGAGATATTTTTTAAAGTATTGAAAATTTATTACAAGCTTTTAAGAACAGAACAAAAGGAAAGAAATTTTAGTAATGTAAAATATCATAGAACACAGTAATTATCTTGATTTAATGGATGTAATCTTTCCTTTTGCTACCACAAAAGGAAAATATGTCCAAACACTACTGTCCTGTTATAAACAAATAATATAAATAAAATAATAACAAGAAACCACACTTTACAAGAATGTAAGAGTGAAAATATTCTAAAGATTTTAATAGATTGTTGTTAAAAAGCACATCATCTGATCATTATATTACAAAACACCATTAAGCACTCCTCCCTTAAAAGTGCTATGCATTTGGATTCTATAGGTCATAATGATAATTATATGAAAAAAAAAAAAAGAGAAGAAACCTATGGTTCTTAGAACTGCTGGGAGTGGAGAAAAAGAAAAACACCATTTATGAAAGCTCTGAAAGGAAGCCATAATGGGAAAATCAAAACATCCAACACTTAGAGTAGAAACAACAACACCACTAACAAGTATGAATGACGTTTAACTAGGAAAGAAAAAGATAAAATTTGTAGGGGGAAATGATGCAGAGGAAAATAGTAATTAATAATGTTAGTGAAATTGGGTGAAAAGAAAATAGAAAAAATTTTACTTGAACTCAGAGCACCTCTGCCTGCTTCTCTCTAAGAAGCAAACTTAAAGCAGTTAATTAGCATCTTTACTGTTTACCTACTATTGGTATGCAAAAATCAGCTACCTGCTTCTCCCAGCTCTCTCCCCCTCTCTCAGACCTGAAAAGGAAAAACTTAGAAACACACTTTAACCTTTACACTAGTTTGCCTTAATTTAACTTTTTTAAAGCTTTTGTCATTTTTTTCCATCCCCAGTCTTCTCACTAAATTTTAACCAAAGCAAGACTCTTAAAGTGCAGACTAATTTATTACTACCCAAAGTGATTTCCTAACTACTGCAGAAAGAAACATATATATGTGCAACTCTGATAACTTTAACATTGTCTAAAACCTTTTTAAACAATGTTTAAATTTCTTTTTCCAGATTGTCCAAAAACCCTCAGTTTTTTAGTTCTGATCATTTCACCATCATCCAGTCAGTTAAAGTTTATCCAACACTTAAGAGTAGGAACTAACAAGCGTGAATGATGTTTAACTAGGGAAAAAAAGGACGAAATTTGTAGGGGGAAATGATACAGAGGAAAATAGTAATTAATAATGTAAGTACATACAGAAAGAGGAGGGTTGATCCACCCAAAAATGGCATGTGAAATTACAATTTCCATAGAAAAAGGGAGGGATACAGAACAAGCTGGCAATATTAAACATAACATAGGACATTACTGTCACAGAACAAAATGTCTGATGCAGAAGTGGGATGCTTATTACTTACCGATGATGAGAATATTCTCGCAGATTTGGGTGTTATCATTAGTAATAAAGAGATGATGCAGAAGAGAGATGTGCTTTAAAGTAGGTGTAGCTTTATTTTTATAAAATAAATATGTTCATTTTTGCTTGTAAAGTATCCAAGCAAAATAATTCTAAAATGTGTACTATTGCTCCAATCACAAAAATGTTTCAATACAGATAATATCAGATGGATCATTTTGAACCCCTGTGTCAGCAATTAGAGGAAATTTAATCTCCCTGATAATTTTGGAGGATATAAATTAGACTCAAATTGTTCAGAATGGTGAATTGAACATCTTTTTGAACTTTTAAGGTGAAAGTATTTGCATCTCAGATTATCTGTCAGTTTTATTTAGTGGTTATTTATTTTCACTGAGCGTGAACTTCATTGGTGCTGTTAATTTTATTTTTATAGAAGGAATATATCATTTTGTAAATATACCTTGACCAAGACTCTATGACTTCATTAACATATGGAAACAACTCATATCATGTCTACATAGTGGAGGAAGATAATTTAGGGAAAGTCAAATTAAGATGTTAATATTATTCTGCAGTTTGAAACAGGATCAAGTACTCCTTGATGAAAGTTTTAAAGTATATTTATGTGGTACTTCAAAATGTCACAATTGCTAATATACCTCTTGAGAGCTGAATGGTGGCAGTTTGTAAAAAGGCCTCAGACAACTACTGTTTTCTTTTTAGACTTTCTAGTTTATCATGCTTATTATGGGCCATAGTCAGCCTGAATATAGAAAACATGAGAGGAATAAATGAGAATAGTTGCCTGGGGGTATGAGCATTTACAGAGGAAAAATTGAAGTGATAGATTGGGAACACATTATTTGAGGGAGAAATTGCATACTGACACTAAAGTTAATTTTTCTTCTCTTCCTATTTACTGTCCAATAGCTTCTTACAGTATTTCAATCTTGTAAACAGACTCAACTAAATTGCAGATGTCCTTGACTTAAGACATGGTTCTATCCCGATAAACCCATCATACGTTAAAAATATAAATCGAAAATGCATTTAATGTACCTATTGAACGCGCTAGCTTAGTCAACCTACCTTAAATGTGCTCAAAATACTGAAAGGATCCTATAGTTGAGCAAAGTAATTTTATACCAAACATGTTTTATATGAAAATGTTGAGTATCTGATGTGGTTTTTGAATAGTGCAGTTTGTGACTTGTAGATGGTTTCTCTAGTTTTCATGTGGCTGATTGACTCCCGCCACTGTCCATAGTGCTGAAACGCTAATGTACCATCTCTAACCCTGGGAAAAACAAAAATTCAGATTCTAAGAATGGTTTCTACTGTTGCACCATCATAAAGCTGAAAGTTGTTCCTAAATGGAATAATCATGAAATTGGGAACCCTCTCTACTAAATTATCCCCTGTGGTGAGAATAATCTGAGTATATAAGGCAGAACTAGGTGTTTGAAATAGTTAAGGCCTTGAGAGCATTTCACCTACCTGGAAATCATGTGTGGAAACCTTGACTAAGGAAAACAGACATTTAATAAATATATATTGCAGTGCTGCATTATCTTACTCATGCGATTGAGCCATTAGCCCCTCATTCTAGGACTATTTGTATACAATTCTCATAAGCTTGAACGTAAAAGTGTACATAGCTATAACAAATTATAATGGATTTGAGAGACAGCTAAGAGATTTAAAAAACAATAAGTGACAGCAAAGATCCTGAAGATAAGGAGATTATAAACCATAAGAGTAGTCAATTAACTTTAAAGCGTAGCTCTTCCAGAGTCAGAAAAAAAATTATATCCAAGTAGAATCTTAAACATGTCATTAAACTATCCCAACCATTGCCGTAACTGCAATTTATAAAGAGGATCATCATGTAGTGTTAAACTATGTATACTAAATATATTGAGTTTGTCTAGAAAATCAAATGCTACCAGTGTCAACATAGAACAGCTTTTCCTCTATAATATAGGACAATGTTGATGACTTTATTGATATATCTGTAAATGTATGATGTACGCACACACGACTGTATCTGTCCTTATATAAATGCTATACATTTGCATGTTGGTATCCAGATAACTGTTTACTTCCCAAATTAATGCCACCTGTAAGAGTCATTGATCTAATAATTACTTTATGTTCCAGCTAATTATAAATGCTGTTGAACAGCACTTGACCTGCATGGGTTGATGTATCTCATTAGAAATTTCCTTAAAATGCAATGTACTGCTTTTCATTATTAAATTTGCTTATGAAGCATCTTTTGTCTTTCATTTCATGCTACAGTAATTCATTCCAAACTGATCCTTGGACTAGATTTTTTAGTTGTTTTGAGCACAAGTCTGATAAATTCACAGGATTAATCTTAACTCAGTTAACTTTTCAGTGAGCAAATCTACTTTATAGTTCAAGTTATATTTCTCTTTCCAATAAACAAAAGTATATATATTCTCATGTGGGAACCTAGGCTCTGGGGAAAATTTATATGTACTATGTTTATCCCACAGGGTTTATACACTTGATTCACTATAGCCGACTAGAGGTAGAAACCAAGTTTTGAACTAAATTGTCTTGGTTTGAATTACAACTATGCTACTTATTAAACATATAAATTTATAAAAGACATTTAACCTTATCTTTACATTGAATTTATCATATATCAAACAGAGATAAGATAGCACCTATTATAATGAATTGTTAGTATATTTAAAATCTTGATAACAATGACTAGTCCACAACATTACATAAATATCTGTTGCTAGTAGCAGTACTAGTGTATTAACTACTAATATATTAGCTACTAGTAACTACTAGTATATTAGCAGTAGTTTTAGTGATAGTAGTAGTAGCAGCAGCAGTACTAATGGTGTAGTAGTAGTAGTAATATACCAGCTACTAGTAACTACTAGTATGTTAGCAGTAGTGTTAGTGATAGTAATAGTAGCAGCAGCAGTACTATTGGTGTAGTAGTAGTAATATATTAAGACTAGTGAATAGGATGGTGCTTCAAGTAAGTTGATCAGATATCAAAATTGTATGTTTTCTCAGATCAGCTTCTTGAAATTGCCTTGATTCATAATCTCAGCATTTAAAAAATATGTCATTCCAAAATGGATAATACAACCATCACATAAGCAATCTTTTATTTTAATAGAAGCAACACTGCTTCATAACATTATATATGTTTCATATGTGAATCAATACATATTAACATGCATACTACATTCATTAATTTAAGCTCTTAAAGTCTATCCTTCACAATCTTAAAAGCTACATATAGGCATCATGTTTTAAGGTAAAATTGTGTTACCTGTAATTAATTGTACTGTATTATTTAACTGATTCATTCTCATTACAGTGTTTTTTGTCTGTGATTAAAAAAGGCCACAGACTACATACGTTGTCCTCTAATTTACTAGGAGTTCAATAAACTTTAAGCCATCAGATTCCTCCTCCTTCCTCCCCACTCATTTCCTCACCCTCCTACCTCCTCCTCCTCTTCCTCTTCCTCCTTTTTCCTTTTCTTCTTCTTCCTCTTCTATCTCTTCCTTCTCCTTCTTCTCCCTCTCCTTCCTTCTTCAGTTTACAATACTGTACATGATTTAGGGGAATAGTCTACATCTCCTATTTTCCACTCAAATATCATCTCTGGTTTTTGAAATCCAGACTGCTTATATCCAAATTTCTAGATATGATTTTTCTGTAGTCTTTATTGTAGTCTGTGAAAAAATGCTTAAGTGGAGAAGAGAAATATCATATGACAAGCTAGTTCATCAAGATATAAGTGTAGATAAAATAAGAAAACAGAGATGAAAGTGTATGAGGAAGGAAGATTAGAGCACTAAACTATTTTACTTTCTAGACTGAAAAGTTGTGTCTAGAATTTTATGCTAATGCTAATTTATTTGAATGTAGAAATGATTCTTATATTTTCAGGAACTGCAAAGAATATGTGCATTTGATGATTGCCATTGTTATTTAAGATCATTTGTTTATGGAGCTAGAGGGGTGAAGCATATAAAATAGCAATGATATCATGTTCTTAGTTACCATTCAGAATTGGATACAATTTAATATTAATGCAAAACTCAAAAATGATAAACAGCATAGAATCTTTCTTAAGCATTATATTGCACCACTTGGAATATTTATTAGTTCTGTTTTGCTTCAAAATGTAGAACATTTTTCTTTTGAAGTGAATTTTAATGAGTTAATCATAACACTTCCCATTTTCTTAATTTATTTCAATTAACAATAAACTGAAGTATTACATGCAGACTATTTGAATCCTACTACAAGGCAAACATATGTCATATTCATTACATGGCAATTAAAGAGGAAACATTGCTCTAATGCTGAATGGTCGTGGGGCGAAGAAGCGTGACACATTCCTGAGGCATCTGGCAATTCTTTATATTTAAGGAAAGAATTATAAGAACATTAAAGTTCATATGAATGGTACAGGTTTAGAACAATGTTAGCTCATTACATGATTAAGAAAAATGTGAACTCTATTACAGCTAATTTACATAAACTAGGGGTATATATTCTATGTATAGCTTATCATATATTATCATGTGATATGTAAGATGATATATATCATATAGATACCTTGGATCAAAAATGTTGTTGATTCTTGCCTGTGTATATCCTACGATGTCATTCACCAAAGGAGTAAGAAACGTTTGATTTTCATATGAATTATATCAGGATCATTTAACTCATAGTGATAGAGGAGACTTTTAAATACTATGTAGTCAAAACTTCAAATATTCCAAATCACCTATAACCTCTGTTCCAGATATAGAAATGGGGGACAATTAGGGAACAGAAATAATATATATAATAATATATATTATATATATTATTATTATATATAATATATAATATATATAATATATAGTTATATATCATATAATATATAAATATTATATAAATATATAAATATATATTTTATATATAATATATAATATATTATTATATAATAATATATAGTAATATATATATATCTGGAGATGTTAAAACAGTCATGGAATTGGAAAGGGAGGTTGGATAATAGGAAAACAAGACCGCTTCTAGAACATTCAGAATCACAGATGGAGCAGTCAGTACCCCTAAGGCTGAAGGACATTCCCTAAAAAATAGACCCACACAGGCTGAACAGCCATACCTCCTCTGAGGAGACATGTTCATGGGCACTGAATAGTGCTGACGTCACTAGAGTCTTGTCCTAATGAAACTACCTTGAAATGAGTCCCTAAGGCATGAGGAAGAGTCCACACAGCAGAACTTTCTTGGGCCAACCTGCTGAAAGCCATTCGTAAGGTCTCCCTCAGCTGTGGAACATTCATAGGAGATGGAGCGTGCGCCTGGGGAAACTACAGGAACCAGATTCAGGAGAAGCTTCACATTTTAGCAGACAGACCCTAGAGAAATCCTATTCTGTCTCTTTTTATTCCAATACCATACTGGTTCATTTATTATAGACTTGTAGTGTAGCTGTAAGCATGGGAGGATGATGTATCATTTCTGATTTTTGACAGAATTGCTTCATCCATTTAGGATCTATTTTTTTTTCTATGTGAAGTTTGTTCATTCTATTTCTTTGCAGAATGGCACTGATTTTGATAGTGATTGCATTGCATTTGTATATTGCTTTGGTATGGTTGGACTTCTTAATGTTATTTCTTCCAAACCATAAGAAAGTAACATCTCTCCACATTTTTTTTCTATTTTGCTGTATGATATCTTACACTTTTCAATGTACAGATATTTCAGTTCTTTAGTTTATTAATAGATATGCATTTTAATGTAATTTTAAGTTAAATAATCTTCATAATTTCTTTCTCTCCTAGTTCCTTATTTGTGACTGATTTCTGTTTATTTATTGTAGTCTGTCCCTTCACAGTACATTGTCACCTGTCATAGTTTTGCTTGGAGTCTTTAGGGTCTTACGTGTATATTATATCTTCTGCAAATAGTGATAGATTTATTTTCATTTTTTCCTATTTTGATTTTTTATATCTATCTCTTATTTATTGCTCTAGCTAGAACTCCCAATACTTTGTTAAATAACAGTGATGAAAATGAATATTCTATCTTGTACTGATTTTAGAGGAAAAATTTTTAGATGTTGTCACTGAGTATTATTTTAACAGTGGATTTGCTATTCATGGCCTTGATTATACTGAGGCACACTGCTATCCCCATTTTATTGAGAGTTCTTATTATCAATGGATGTTGAGTTTTTTTTCTATACCTGTTTATGTGATCATATGATATATTTTCTTTCCTTTACTGATATGGTGAACCACATTAATTACTTATTAAATATGTTGAACTATCCTTGAATCTCTGGAATAATCTCATTTGGTAATGATGTGTTATCCTTAAATGTATTGTGCAACAAGAAACAAACTCACACTTATATGGACAATGGCTATATGATAACGTTGCCAAGTATATATATATATCTTATAAGTATATATATTTGTAAATATATATGAAAATGTTTATATATACTTGCCAAGTATATATTTATAAATAAATATATATATACTTGCAAAGTATATATATATGTATATATATAATACATATATAAATATATGTATTTAGAGAGAGAGATCAAAAGAAGTTTCTTCAACAAATATAAGAAAATTTGGACAGCCACATGCGAAGAATGAAATTAGAACTAAGACTAACAAAATAGGCAAAATTTATTTAAAATAGGTCGAATACTTGGATTTAAAGCCTAAAATCATAGATATGTTGATGAGAACACAGGTTAAATACTCCAAGACATTGCCTTCAAACATGTCTTTGGGGACTTACTTCAAATGACAAGGAAAACAAAAGCAATAATAAACAAATGAAACCACCTTAATTCCAATTTCTGCAGAACAAAGGAAGCTCTCATTTAAATGAGCAGATATCCGACTGAGTGGGAGAACGTAATTGCAATCATGCATCCAACAAAGGGCTAATATCGAAGATCTGCAAATAACTCATACAACTCAATAAAAGGAAAAGAAATGACCCAACAAAAATTGGGCAAAGGAGTTGTATAGATAATGCTCTAGAAAGACATGCAGATAGTCAACAGGTACAGGACAAGATGCATATTATCACTAATCATGGAAATGCCAATGCAAACCACAATGAAATACGACCTCACACCCTTGAGAATGACCCACAACAAAAAGGCTAGAAACAACAAGTGTTGGTGGGAGTGTGGGGTAAAAAAAAGAACCCTGTGCAATGTTGCTTAGGATATAGACATCCAGCACCTTGGAAAATAACATGGATGTTTATAAAAAATGCTTTTGCCATTTGATGATACAGCAATTCCACCCCTAGGTATCTGTCTGAAGAATGCAAAATTGTCGTTCAAAGGGATATATTCACTCCTGTGTTCCTTATAGCATTGTTTATATTAGCCAAGTTATGGAAACAACCTCTGTTCACCACCTATACAAGAAAGGATGAAGCTGGTATAAAATGGGATACTACTCAGCTACAAAGACAATGCATTTTGCCACTTGTGATAAGATGGATGGGACTGAAGGGCTTACGCTAACCTAGATAAGTCAAAAAGAAAAATACTGAAAATTTTTTAAATTTTATTTATATTATTACTGACTGCACATGGACATTAGTCATATGTGAAATATAAAGAAACAAAACAACAAACAGAACGGACAAAACTAAACAGAGAAATCTGATGGCAGAAGTGAGGGTTCCAAGAGTGGAGAGAGAAAAAGGGGCCCCATTGATTGTGGTGGAGGATTGTGGGTGTTTTGGTGGTCATCCTGGTATGCTAATAACTGGAAAAGGGTAAATCCATACCCACAAGTCACCTACACCATTGTAACCCCGTCTTAACTCAAAATATCCTATGATAATAATAATAATAAATATCATATACCACTGGAGTTGAGAAGCAAATGAAGCTGTTTGTTGCAGAAATTCTGCATCAGAGAGTCTATGAGAAACAGTTTAGCATTAGAGGCTCTGCATGATAAAGGAATCTGACAGCTTTTTTACTAGAACCAGAAAGAGACACCCTCCTTCATTCTCCAGCAAGCATACCTTCCATGACCTCTATTGATAACTTTTAGCATTATGCCACACGACAACGGTGCAATCTTTACAGGGCCTTGATGCGTATTTGCAGAGTAAGCAATGAAGCATGGATTTGTAGTGCAGATGTAATCTATTGATCCTGAAGCACTCCATTACTTTGCTGCTCAGCTTTCAAATGCATCCTTCTATACACATTTGAAATACATGACGATGAACTATCTGACAATATGTTCACCTTCATCTAGCAGGTGTACAGGGCGCAACTATGCAACAGTTAAAATATTCATACTTTGGGATTAAGAGAGGTACAGCCTCAGTCACTGTGTCCATTGTTGTCAATATTAACTGTTCCTCAAGTTCCATGACGGTCCCACGGACAACTCAAAACTCTCCTACCTTAAAATTTTTCATAGGGACATTAATCTTCACAATTCCCTTAGGCCCTACTACTTCTGTTGTCTTATCTTGCTGGGGAGTTAGTACCCCGGGAACCACTAACTCATCTTTTCTCCCATCATGGCCCTCAGCTCAAGCATGGGAGACAGTATAAAGATTTAGCATTTCCCAAGTATGTTTATTTCATTGGTGCTTCAGACAATAAGGAGATCTGTGAACTAATTTATGTCCATTGAAATAAGACTATACCTATCAGTTGACCACTATAAAATCCCACTTTGACAATTATGAAATTTAGGATTCCCAGAAATTAGCATCATTTCAGCATCAATATCTTAGAATTTTTAGGAAGGTTGGGAATTTCCCTTTTCCCTATATCCAGTGTTATTAGTATAATACTGCAGGTTACTGAGGGAAGGGTTGAGATATATTTATGGTATTTGCCTGCAGCTATGGTGCAGGATCCTTCTTCATGCTGCTCTGTTCTCCTTCTGTATTAAGGGACTCTCAGTTGATGCATATAGAACACCTCCAAGTTCATTACATTGAGATCTAGAGACTGAAGAGAAACTGTGGTTCTCCAATCAAACAAATAGAGTTCAACTAAACCAGGTCAAGATTTTGGATTACAGATCTAATTTTTTGCTGTTGGGTAGCTCAAGTGATATTCACTTCAGTTTTAAGGACACTGATGAATTAGATACCACTAGACCTCTGAAAGGCAAAACAGTCTGGCATCTGTACACCACTGTCTCCCTGTTCACTGTGTAGTTCCACCTTGTCTTTGGAGCTCTGCACTGGTGCTATGATGGCATCTTATCATCCTCATGGAGTCAGTAGACTCATGTCTATACTGAAAGCATCTGTACTGCTACCTGGCTCATCAAGAGAGATAATAACAGAGTTTTTCTCAGATAAAAGAGTTCTCATTAGTGAACTTTTCAATGTGACCTTGAACTGTGTGTCTTTTGGCTCTATTATGGGTTGTATGTAGGGAACATTATACATGTCACATAGGGTAAGTTCAACCTTTGCCTGTATTCCCTCCTCCATGTTATACCAGGGAAGATCTGGTACTTCAATCTCATTAAATGTATTATTAAATATATTTAATATAGTTTTAATTTAGCTTCTAAAAGACCAGAGGCTTAACCACTAAAATCTCAGCTCTACTCCTGTTTCCCAACAGCCCACATTAAGCAAAAGGGTTTAAAATCCTGTACCTTTTTTACCATAGTGTTGGCTATGAGCACCATTTACTACTGAGAATTGACTCCTCATTCTCTTATATAATAGGCAGAAACAAACTAGAAAATCTAGATGAAATAGATAATTTTCTTATAACTTACAATCTACCAAGACTGAACCAAAAAGAAATAGGAATTAAAAACCAATGTGCGATTAGTGTATTGATTGTATATACATACACCCATGCAAATTAAAGACTAAAATATAAAACATATATGATGGAAAGTATTATGACGTTTCCTTGAAAACCTAAAAAATAGGTTTACGATATGACCCATCAGTCCTACTGTAAATAATTTAAGAAATGAAATCAGGATATTGAAAGATTTTGACACTCCCATGTTCATTGAAGTGCTCTCCCTTACAACTGTGATATAAAACTAACCAAAAATGTAGTGCTAAATAGATGGCTAAATAGAATGTATTACTTAGCTAATAAAAAAGAAATTCTGTAAATAAAACAACATAATTTAATATCAAGGACACTTACTTCTTTAAGGAAATAAGTCAGTCTCGGAAAGAGAGATATGAATGAATTTAATTATAGAGTGACCCAAACTGGTGAATAGCATTGATTCAAAAAGACGAATGATGGTTCCCAGGGGTTGGGGGAAGATTATATGGAGTTATTAAACATAGTTTCAGTTAATCATGATGAATATTTCTACAGATCTGATGTATAATATATTATCTAACTATTATTTCTATTTGGCTTATTATTTTACTTTAACTTTTAAATTATGATACATTCTTATAATTGTATGTATGAGATGCATTAGGGATCAAGGTTGCTTGGCTAGTTTTTTTTATATCATCATTTCTTGTTCTAACATTATTTGTTGACTTGTCTTTCTTGACCCATAGCATTGCCATGGCACCTGTTTCACAAATCAACTGACTCTATATATGAGACTATTTCTGCCTTGCGTTCTTTGATTTGTCTAATGCTTTGCTTAAATGTTTAATTATTCATACCAATTACAAACACATCACACTCTCTAACGATTGTGGTGTCTATCTTGCCTCATTTTTTAACATTTTTGGAGTTTCCATAATAAAAATATGGCACATTTTTTATTATTTCTCCTATTAATAAAATTGTCATGTGTTCAGAAGCAAAAAATGATTTTCGACAGCACCACTATAGATAGTACTTCAAATAATATACTCTTGTAGTGACTATTTTGTGTAAGAATAGATTTCTATAACTGATGTTATTGGAAAGTTACTAACCATGCCAATTTAATTTCTAACAGTTGTGCTAATAGTGAATTGACTATGCTGTCTTCTACTTGTAGCTTGATATTGCTCATTTAGTGAGAAACAATTGATTTTTGCCTATTAATTTTGTAACTAACATGCTTACCCAAATTGTATAGTATTTCCAGTAATTCGACAGTCTTTACTTTTTTTTTTGCAAAACAATTTATATTCTTTTTACCCATTTTTATAAATCATTTTATTTTCTTGTTCCTTCAATTCTACTCCCCAATATTTTCTTTTTGTTTAAAAATACTCCACTGAAACACTTTTGGTATATAACATTTGTAAACGTAAGGTACACAACTAGTTTAAAACATTATTATGTTACAATCTAATTGTTATTTTTTGGTTAGGTCATCTATTATGCATATCGTGGACATGTAGTTATCTTTTCTGTTCTTTAGCGAAAATAGTGGTGAGTCACCACAAATATATATTTTTTAAAAATGTAGTTCCGATGAATATTTCTGGTTCCATACA
Organism: Uropsilus gracilis; assembly: GCA_004024945.1. Lineage (NCBI taxonomy): Eukaryota > Metazoa > Chordata > Mammalia > Eulipotyphla > Talpidae > Uropsilus > Uropsilus gracilis. Next base: position 42,441 of record PVHY01009828.1, read on the forward strand.
GTAACAAAAATAGCTTCAACATTTCATCACTTAAGATGGCTCTTATTTTTCAGTTTTTAGTAAATATTTTGTTTGATATAATTGTTTGCTTATTTCTAAATGCCTATTTCAAAAGCTGTGCTTCCATTCTTCTATCTCTCACTTTAGAGGTTGAAATAATTAGCTCTTAATTTCCCTAGACTCCCTTGCATCTAGGGATGGCTTTGTATAAATGTCCTTAAGCTTTCAGGCAATATTTTCCAAGATAAGGTGGTGAGTAGAATATAAAATCAGTGTAATGATTTCAGTTGCATGAAATTGAAACGTAAAGGTACTATATTGTGTGTATCTCAAATTTTTGAATATACAACTCCAGTGTATATATATATATAATGTACATATAATGACTATATATTCATTGATACACACAGATTTATTAGAAAAAAATGAATTCCTTCACATACTTTTGTTAGAAATTATGAAATGATTAAGTCACAGTTATTAGAATTTGCTTCCACCTGTAGCTAAAAATGACTGAAATGATTTCAAAATAGATAAAATACACAGAGTATTTTAGACAATGGTCCTGAAGATTGGGACTTAGTTGAGCACAGGAGCAAAGATGGCCATTCATCCATTCCAGCTGGAAAAAAAATGTTGCTCTTGATTGGAAGTGGAGAAATAATTTTGTTTTTATCAAATTCTGATTTTTTTGGTTTTTTTTTTTTTTTTTTGGTTGGGATGCACAACACAGATGGCATACTCAAGGAAGGTCATTGAGGAACATTCCATTAATTTTACATAATTTGTGAATCTGTTAAGGAAAAGTAGCAGTGAAATATCCAGCATCCCAAAGATAGCAATAGCTTGATGATGTTCCCAGTGCATAATGGATGATGTGTGTATCTCAAGGGATACCTGTTGCTGTAGGAGAATGTTCTCTGTTGTGGTTGTAGATTCAGCTAGAGAAGGGCTGTTCTACTCTTAAATCTCTAATGCCTTCATTTAGCTGGTACAACAGGAAGCTAAATGGCAAAGAACTTTTATTTTTTTTTTACCTACAAAATTAATCTCTGCCTGATGGCAAGCAAAAAATTAGAGTTAAAGGTATCTCTATACTGATAAGAAATTCAATAAATAAAAATGTCAAATTTGTAAGCTTACATGCATGTCATACCAACCTCAAGATACCACAAAACTGTAGAGAAAATGGGAAAAATTCATCTTTATAGTTGAGGTTTTTAATACATTTATTTTGATAATTGATACATGAAGCAGAAAACATCACTAAGTATAAAACAGATTTATAATGCAATTAACTAATTTAATCTAGCATCCAACTCATGGTATACTTGATAACAATAGAATAGTTTTCAAGCATCAAAGAGCACTTATGAAAATTGACCACATACTGGGGTATGAGGAAAACCTCATCAGGTTTCAGAACTTTGTTATCATGCAGAAAATATTCTCTCTACACAATAAATTAAATTAGCAATTAATTATCTCAAGAAGATAGCTGGAGTATCAAAACACCTAGGTGTATGTGTGAAGTGAGTGGGCGGGGGGGGGGAGAGGGAGACTTGCAATATTTAATTGGTTTGTGGTATAATATTCCTCATGAAAGTAATCATTGGCCAAAGACTTGAATTTAATGAGGAAGTTAATGAAGTCAGATATCTAGCCCAGCTCTATTCCTGGCAGATTGAAAAACTGGAATGATGGTCTACAGAGTGAACTGTACAGAAGCCAGTCTAGACTGAAGCAAAAAGTAGAATGAACAGATGGCCTTACCATGAAGGGCCCTGCAGTTATTTTTAAAGGCTTGATTTCAACTCCATGGAAAATGGTGAGACTATCCATTGGTGGGGTAACCAACAGCTTAATTTCCCTAGTATGTGGGGTTCCTGGAATGCAAAACTTATAGCTCACCTCTGAACAATTACAGTCCCACATGGACCACTCAATAATGAGAATCATCAGTATGAAAGCCGTGTAAGAGGAAAATATTACTGCATCGCTACTACATTGACATTTGAAAATGTCTTTATGTTAACAAGCATTAGCTGTATTTGCTTATTCATACTAGGAACCAACTTTGATTTCATTTTCTTTGAGATAATATTGCTTTACAAGACCATATGTTTTAGGAGAACTTCCCACCCCTGAAAATATATATCATAGCACAATAAAGTCACCTCTTCACTCCATATTATTGGGCCCTCCCCTACTCACTTCTCTTTAATCCTCCCATGTGTTAACCCCCAACTCGCAAAGTGTAAGTGTTGCTTGATTTTTTTGCTCTTGTTTTTTTATCATATGCTATTTTTAAGTAATATACTATATTTAAATATATACTGAATATGTGTAGAAGTATATATAGTATGTATTAAATATATACCTGTATTATATAATATATACAAGTGGAATCCTATGTATCTTTCTCTGACTTGTTTCAGTTAGTCAAACCTCTTCAAGTCCCATCCACCACAAAGGCAAGAGTGCATCTTTTGGAAATAGCTGAGTAATGTTTCATTCTGTATAAATAATGGTCTTTATCCACTCATCTTCCCTTGGATACATGGGTTACCATGAATTGTGCTGCAGTGAACATCAGGGTGAGTATATCTCTTCGCATTAGTGTTCTCATCTTCTTTGAATAGCTATCTAGAAGTGGAGTTGCTGGATCATATGGCAACTTTATTTTCAGTTTTGTGGAGCAGTCCCATACTGTTTTCTATAAAAGCTGTACTGATTTCCATGCCTCCTAACAGTATGTGAGAGTTCTCTTTGTTCATACCCTCATCAATATCATCACTTATCTTTTTGAATTAACTTATTTTTAAATAACATTTCACAGTGCTCTCCTATAAGGCAAAGTACTGATATCACATTGAATTAAAAGTGAATAATGAGGGCACTGAGCATGAATTGGAGATGTAGTGGTTTGTGTGTTCATTTTGTAACAACCGGTGAAATTATCACTTGTGCTAATTTTGATGGCAGCTTGTAACTCTCTTGGGAAAGATCATAAAAACAATCTAATAAGTTTATAATGATTATTTAACAATTGATGCAAGGAGATGAGCTTCAAAAGTAAATAGACAAACAGAAAGAAGAAAATTGCTGAGAGAAAGTGTTCAATTGTTCAAATTGTTCAAATGTTCATACTCACATTTTTATATCTCTTAGTGAAAGGCATGGTTATAGACTACAAATTCTGACTGGTAGGATGGGAAAATAAGTGGTCTTTAATACTAGGTTTGGTCTTTAAAGTTAAGGCTTATTCACACTAGTTCCTTGTTGTTGCTTTTCCATTAGTTGCAAGGCACACTCTGTGCTAAGAGCCCCAGCCACCATTTTGGGGTATAAGCTGGAAACTCACGATGATGAGCTTGGTAGAACAATTAGATGGAGGCATCTAGTCTCTTGTGGGCTATAGGGGTACCACCCACCTTCCAGCTCGAACTACCCAGATTTTCAGGTGAAGGAAACATATATTCCAACCTTTTAAATTAACTGCTATTCTGAAACCGCTATGCTGTTGAATTAATAGCCAAAATAATACGATAACTTAGTCACTACTTTCTGAACATACTCAAAGATGACAAGGAATACTGATACTAAACAAAAGAGGAAGGCATTTTTTAATATCAGAATTTAGATACTTCTTACTAAGCTATAACATTTTCCAAGCCAGAAATTTTACAGTATTTTCCATTTATCAGCAGAGTTTGTATGTTTATAAATAATCGTTTGGACTTGATAAGGAGTTTAAAAACGTTGGGCATCCAGAGATTGCTGATTTATTGTATTATGAATTAGGTGATTGGAGTCTGTGTATGGTTAAATATGCAATAATTCCTTAGCTGTTTCACATGATTAATACCGAAACTGGCTCAACACTTCACTTATTGCCTATGTATACTTGTCTCCCAGGATGATAAAGCACTAATAGAGTCTTATTACTATCCAGGGGCAAAATGTGTTTCTCTTCAGCATTTTTCTGAGTATCCTAACATTTTACAATGAATGCCCATAGCAAAATGAAAGAGTTGGAATATAATAGAGATGAAGCAAACAGTAAATGACAAGGCAGGGTATAGATAGATATTTTTCAGATAAAAATTATTCAATATAACTCTTTTCTTCTTGATAATGACCCATGAGAGAGAAGATTTCAAATTACTCTTTCATAGAATCATAGGTTGTAAAGCTGAAAGGCATAGTGAATAATAATCTGTTGCAAACCCTAGCTTCTAGGCAGGTGAGGCATTAATTTCCCTATACACACTGGTTAATAACATTTCCCAAGCTTACTGCATAGAAAAGTCAGGATGAGAGCCAGACTTCTAGACCCCAGATGTTTGAACTCTTAAAAACTTCTTGATAATGTGATGTCAAGTTAGATTTGGTGGTTTGGTGGTTATGTTTTATCCGTTTAGCTATGCAATTCATTTGTTTTCCAGGATGTAAAGATATAGCTGTGCCAAAAGATTTTTCTTTTTTAGGGATACAAGCATACCTTGTGGCCTGTGAAACTATGGATCGTATATCCAAATCGTAAAGACATCTGAGAAGCTGGTTCACTTTCATTTGATCATTGGTTAAGTTTACATATGAAGGGACATCTGAGCTTGTTACGAATAGCTATATGTTTGCATCAAAGGAAAAGGATAGAAAAGTACAAGTCAGTCTCAAGAAATAGTCTGTGTACAGTAAAAGTCATTCTAGACCATGGTGTGGTCAAAAGCACAAGCAGACCTCTAAATCGGAATGGGAAGAATTGGTGGTGTTTGCTGTGTTAACAGGGAGAGTCTACAGCGAGACTGTAGATTGCTTTTGTATGTCTTCAAAGACATTTGGGATTTTATCCTGTAGAACAAAAAACAACACAATGTTTTGTCTTCTTTAGTAAGACGATCTTCCCACTAGAAGATAATACAATGAATTGAGAGGTGATGAGGACCTATTTGTCCAGTTGAAATACAGATTTCAGACATTCTTTATTTTTCTGATACTTTTTTAAAACAATAAATGTTTACCTTAAAGGATTATGAAACTCACAGAAAATGTAAATGAGATTATATAAATAAGCTAAATAGTAGCTATTGAACAACTAGTGTTGCTTCTCATATTTTTAGTCATTATTTCTTATTTTTTATTATGGCTAATCTTACTTGAATTCAGAAATAAGCATCCTATAGAAAAAAATTTTAAAAAGAAATTGAACCTGGAAGAGAGTTCAGAAATAAATGTCTATTTGACAGTCATTATTGTAAAGCTATAGTTAAACACGCAAGATGAGACATCATTCTAATAGAATTTTGTTCTGTCGCTATTTGTGTTGAGCAGGAAATTGAGTTTTATGAAATTTGAGCATTCTAAGTTAAATGAATAAGCACAACAGCCTGTTAGCTACCAGCAACATGAGTCCCCAGAATCCGTGGAACCACTGCATTTAAGCCTATGCTTGAATAAATAACTTTCAGGCTTCAAAGCATCAGCTAAGTAGTAGAGTAGGCTGGCTTTAGGCCAAAATTAGAAATATGCAAAGTTTTTCTTCAGAGGCTGCCTTTGCAAATCCATTGCAGGAAATGATGGGGGTGGGTTGATAGAGTAGGACCTGAAAAAATCCCTAAGGGTTTTTAAGCCTAAAGCAATCACAGTATTTCCTATTCTCTCCATCATGTATTTTCATAACAGTGAAATCAAGTTAAATGAATATTTGAAATGACTTGAAGAAAAATGAAATCACAAAAGGGAAACATAATATTAGGTAAGCCTGGGGAATTGTCTAGAAGACTTGACTTTTATAGGGTTGGTTGGTATTGATTACAAGTATATAAAGCTCAAGTTATTATTTGTAGTGGCCACTGGCAGAATTATATTCTCTGTTGATAACAGACTTTCTAACTCACTGCTAAAGTCTGAGACTTTGGTGACCCCCAAAACATGATCTCCAAAGACAAAATCCCCAGAATATGTAAGACACAATTTGTGTTTCTGTACTTGGGGAACTATTGGCAAATGAACCCTCCTGCCAGCCTTGAAAGGAAAGTCAGGACTAATCAGTAACATCATCATAACAAAGTCCCAGAAGCCTTGAGACGGAAGTGTATCTAGGTCATCTTTGTATTACTTTCCCATTATTAATTCATTGAATTTAATAGCAATATTTTGGAATGGACACCGTGGTGGTTTCTTTTTTACAAGGCAGAAAGAGCTTATAAAACATTCCCAAGGTCATATAAGAAAGATCCTTCATTCATATAAGAAAGACCCTTCATATAGTCATTTCCATATACCAGGTTTATTGTGTCTATCCCAGGGTTAGTCATCTGAAGTCTTGAAGAATGGACGAAAATGGCTGCTACAGTCCAATTCAGATTACATGTGTAAATGGTTCATGTTCTAACTTGCTCCATGGTGTTGAGAACTATATTTGATCATTTGAAATCTAGAATTCCCACATCTGTAAAATGGACATAAGAGTGAAGGGGAAAATTAAAGTCTGTTAAGTCATTGTGAATGTCTCTAAGTGGACCTCACAGCAAACATCCTAAGTGCAAGTAGCAGAGACACAAGGTGGCATCCATGTCCTGAGAGTAAGGATTTCCAGGCTCCAAAGCCACATTTGTGCCCATCATTAAGAATTAACCCCTGAGTAGCAGAGTTATCTTTATAGAGGGCTGTTTGTAGTTTCTCTGAAGGCTGATTTGAAAGAGGGATGGGGGTGGTGGCAAGATCCAACCAACAACTCCCAGTACTGTGATTCTCCGAACTCATTCATTGGCTATTCTGTCATTGGCCAAAACTGCCAATGTTCTGTTCCCTTTACTGAGAGATGAGACAGGTAATGCAAAGACTCATCCACTCACTACCATTATTATCTGGCTTCTAACTTGTACTTTGTTATGTGATGAATTCCAAAAACACAAAGTGAGAGTCATTTTGAAGGAAGTCTAAGGAGGCATTTTCACCCCCACTGAGACCTGAAAAGTCTATGAATTCTAGCTTCACTCAAGATGTCAAGATTAGGACAGACCTAATAAATGACTGTACTATTTTATAGATGGTTTTAAAAGACATTGCAGGTGTATCACCTCTGCAGATGCCTGATTCTCATAGAATTCAGGTGCTGCTATTTGGTAAAAGGGTTTCTATAAATAGTAAGCAAAATCATTTGTTTTTACAAATGAAGCTTAATGTTTCCTTGGTTTGAAATTTTCTTTAAAATTAACTCCTTTAAACCTCTCTGGAATCATAATTAGCAGCTATAAATTATTACTATACTAACATGAAATTCTGCTGAATATATCTTTCCCCTCTTGTAAAATATCTTTTTATTTGCTTTGTTTTATATGTTTTTTTTCTGGGCTGATGCTAATTGAGACAGAGAGTGCTATGATTTTTTTTTATATTCCTATCTAGAAAATGAGACTTTCGAATGACCACAAATTTCAAAGCTTGAAAATATTTCCCTCATCATTTTATACTTTCCCCATAGACTCCCTGAAAGGAATAAACATTTTAAGTCAGAAGAATCAAGAAACAGAGATGAATTATTTGCAAAGACACCGAGTAAATTAAAGAAACGCTTCGGAATCAAGGTGAGACCAACCAAATCAATCCTAAATGCTTTGAAGTTCATTTTTCCCAATATTAGATTGTGATTCTAAACCACTGATATTCCATTCATGCATTTATTGCACTTGACAATATTTTTACTAAATATTTTTGGCAGACTTAGATCTACTTTGTGGGCTACCCTCATGTTCACTGCAAACCTGCTTGGGTTATTAACAAGTAGACAAGTTCAATGTTGGGGGTTTCAATCCAATTAAAGCCATAAACTAGGTTAAAGGCTGATGGATTTTTGTTTCTGGTTTCTATAACAATTATTGTAAGCAAATACTGCTTCAATGAACATGGAGAGCAAACTTCTCTTGACATGGTAGTTTCATTCCTTCAAAATATTCAAAGAAATGAAATAGCTGGGTCACATGGCATTCTACTTTTAATTCTTTGAGGAACTACCCCACAGATATCCGTAGGGGCTGGAACAATTGACAGTGTCTCCTGAGTCCTAATGCTTCTCATCTCTTGTCTTTTCATTCATTGCATTTTTTAATTACATTTTATTGATTTGCTGTTGGTTTACAATACTGTATGTTTGGGGACTCCCCTTGTATTTCAAATGACAGCATTCAAACATGTACAAAGTGATACTGTACTTTTCCATTATGTTAGTAATATTGAAGATCTTTTCATGCACCAATTGGCCAACCTTTGGTGTTTTTCAAAAAAGCCTCCAGAACTATGTTCCATTTTTAAACTGGATTATTTGCTTTGATTGTATTTTTTTCAATTGAGTTTTATGGGTTCATGGTATATTTTGATTATAAACCCCTTATCAGATAGAGGTTTTGCAAGTATTTTCAGTCTATTCGCTGGATATTCATTCCATTGGTCATTTATTTTGCTGTGCAGAAGTTCTCATTTTGATGTATTCCTATTTCCTTACTTTTTTCATTTGGTGTATGTGCTTTAAGTGTTATCTTCTAAAACTACTGCCAAAACCCATTTCAAAAACTTTCTGCTGTATTTTCTTCTGAAAACTCTAGAAGCGTATGGTTCCTGTTTATAGTTTATCTCCAGCTATTTTGGTTTCATGGAATTAGATCAGAATCTAGTTTTATCCTTTTATTTGTGAATGGCCAATTTTGCCAGTACCACTGATTGAAGAGGCAGTATTTCCTCTCTTGAGTTCTTTGCTGCCTAGTCAAATATCCCTTGACCATATGTCAGTGGGTTTGTTTAGGTTCGCATTTTTGTCTTATCTTATGCCAGTATTATATTTCTTTGATGCTATAATTTCCTGATGGAACTTGAAATCAGAAAGTATGTCACTTCCTTCTTTGTTCCTATTTCTCAGTATGACTCTGGGTGTTTAAGATCTATTGTGTTTCCATATATATTTTAGTACTGTTTTATCTGCAAATATAAAGCAAGCACCACCAAAATCCTCATAGAGGAGTCTATCAGTGGATCTGCTGATGGTTTTGTGTAGTATAGCTATTTTAACAGTAGTAACCATTCTAATTCATGAACTTAGGATGACTTTTCATTTATCTGTGTCTTCAATTCTATTCATCACTATCTTAATTTTTAATGATGAGATCTTTAACCTTCTAGGTCATATTTACTTTTAAATATTCTATTGTTTTTAATGTTATCATAAGAGGGTTTTTTTTTTTTTTTGCATTGCTAGTGTGTAGACACACTGATGTCTCTTAATTTTTTTTAAATTGATTGCTCATATATGTATTTGCTGTTATATATTTACATGTGTGTATATATTATATCATTGTCTACCCTGAGATTCCCCCACCACCTTATCACCTGTGGACCTTCTTAATCTTTTGTGCCCATCCCTCTCTCATTTTTACCCCCACCCTCTCTTGCACTATGCTTTTGTTCTGCTCAGTTTTAAACTTAACTTGTCCTTTTTTTTTTTTTTGCTTGTTTTCCCCATGTCCTGGATGTAGGTAAGATCATCCAGTATTTCTCTGTATCTTTCTGACTTATTTTTGCTAACATGATTCCTCCAGGTTTCCTCCATATTATCACAAATACAACAAATTTGTCTTTTTTGATTGATGAATAATATCCCATTGTGTACATAGAATGCAACTTTCTGATCTGTTTTGGGGTATTTGGGTTGTTTTCATATCCTGGCTATTGAAAATAGTGCTGTGATAAACGTATGGGTACAGCTGTCCTTTTGAGTTAGAATTTTTGTGTCCTTTGGGTAGATTCCTAGTAGTGGGATTGATGGATCAAATGTAAGTTCCATTTTCAGTAGTTTGAAAGTCTTCCATACTGCTTTCCATAGTGGATGAACCAGTTTACATTCCCACCTGCAGTGTGAATGTGTTACTTTTTCTCCAAATCCACCCTAGCGCTTGTTGCCCCCCCCCCTTTTTTATATATATGAACCAGTTTTACCAATGTGATCTCATTGTGGTTTCAATTTGCATTTCCCTGATACTCACAATTTTTGTATATTAATTTTACATCCTGGAACTTTTCTAAATCCATTGATTAGTTCTAATAGATTATTGGATGAAGTCTTTAGGACTTTCCAGTTTCCTTTACTTACCATTGGTTATACCCCAATGAGCTCATCATACGTTAAAAATATCAGAAGGTGAAAAATCAATATGCGAAGCCTGTTGCGCATCATAGCTTTGCCTAACCTGCCTTAAATATGCTTGTATTCACAGATAGCTAGTAAGCATCATAAAACACAGAGAAATGAAGATGTTGAGACCAGAACAGGAGGGATAAGTAGAGGACAAAGACAGGTGGGGCCCCCATAACTATGGTGGAGGACCATGGGTGCCTTGCTAGTGAGTGTGGCTTAATCAAGTACATAGGAGGCATGAAACTCTATCTCTGAATCATACGATGTTGCAAACCACTGTTACTTTAATAAAGAAGTAAACCATATCTAGGATAACTCATACAGTTTGTTGGATGCTGTACTAAAAGTAAAAAACTATTTTATAGGTTCTCACCACTAACATACAATACCAAAAGCACATTGGTACTGAAGAATGTTTGAAGTGTTGAGCTGAAATACATTGTCAGATTATAAGGGTACTGCTCTTACAGGTTTATCAATTGTTAAAAATGTGTTGCTTTTTTCTTACCTGTGTCTTATAGTTTTCTAATCATCATGTGTGAAAGAATGGTAGAACCTGAGGTATATTAGTTTTGCTTGGTAATAAGCATGACTTTTCTCTCAGACTGAAAATAATGAGTTCAGCCAATGCAGAGATTAGTTTGACTGATTAGGATACTTTTTGTTGTTGCTAAAGTTCTCTGAAATGCTCCTTATTTTCCAATTCTTCCTGCATAGGGCAATTATTCTTGTGTGGTTCATCTGAAACCTGGAAAAATAAACGATTGTTTCCTTAGTGTCTGTGAACCATCGTTAACGTTTGTCAGACATTACCTTCTCGATCCTCTGCTCTTCCGTCTTGTGATAAATAAGGCCTGCTACATATTGCTTATAGTTTTGATTTTTGCTTTGAAGTATATATCTTGTTGAATAGTGCATCTTTTCTATTAATTTTCCAGTGACGCATTAAAATATTCCTGGCATTTTCTTGTTCTCTATGTTTTGCTCTCTAAAGTGACATGATACTTTAGTAATGACATCATCTACATATTTGAAAAATGGCAATACATGAAAATAAAGGCACTGTTGACTTTAAGAATCATGAAACAACCACACATATTTGATTGTTGTGAAGTGAAAATAGCAGGTGGAAAAGCAGTGTATTTATTTCATTCTGTATGTATGAACAAAATTGATATATGTGTTTATCGGTGCATAACCTATCTCTAGAGGAGTACAGAGGAAAGAGTTTAGAATTGTGGACTCTTAGGAGAGAAATTTGATCAGTCTAGCAATTTATGAGTTACTTTTTACTCCATAAGTTGCAATAGTTCCAATATTATCAGTCAAAATTACCTAAAGACAGTATACTTTATTGTTTGAATCTTTTAATTTACCTATGGATAAATTATGTGAAGAATACTTCAATTTCATTTGTAGAAAGTGTGTTTCAAGTCACAGTCTTTATGAAATAGCTCTAAGGTGCACAAAGTTGTATAGGATAGCAGGGAACTGCTCACCTAGATATGTGTGTTTCAACACTGGGTACACACTAGAATAGCTCTGATGCTTTTATCAGAATTTTGATTAAACTGGCACTGCATGTACATCACTCATTAACCTCTTATTTGCAGTCCCTTTCACTTCCCATTTAGAGGGCATAAATAGAGAAAAAGTTAAAAAAGAAATAGACAGTACAATGTTAAAGAGTAGTGGGGAGAGTGGGCATCCTTGCCTGGTTCCAGATCTCAACTGGAATGATTTTAGTTTTTCCCCATTTAGGATGATATTTGCCAAAGGTTTGTCATAGATGGCTTTTATTATGTGGAGGTTAAGTTCCTTTAATCCCTAATTTTTCAAGGGCTTTTATCATGAATGGATGTTGGACTTTGTCAAATGCTTTCTCTGCATCTATTGATATGATCATGTGGTTTTTGTTTTTTTCTTTGTTGATGTGGTGGATTATGTTAATTGATTTCCGGATGTTAAACCATCCTTGTGCCCCTGGGATAAATCCCACTTGATCATG
>PVHY01009829.1:0-54529 GCA_004024945.1 Uropsilus gracilis
TTCTCACCCTGATGACCTCTCCAGGACAGATGGTACCAGGGCATTTCATTTCTGTCCAGGAAAGTCCCCATCAGTGTCAGGAGGCTTCTTAGAGATGACATGCTGGATGCTGGCGGTCTAAGTTGATTACTTCTCCTTTTTGACACTGGATAACTTCTGTCTAAAGGGAGAGAGGACAGTGAGGGGCAATGATGGTATTGAGACACTGGAGCTGTGCTCTCTGCTGCTTTGTCACTGTCCTCCAGTTTAGGACGACCAGACCAGCCATCAAAACCCAGAACCTTTTGCCTACATGATAGGGTCCCCTGCAATCTTATTGTCACCTTCTTCTCCAAGAGTTTATAGCCTCTGACCTTTCTGTGAAAGGAGCTCCAGTGGTCTTGCCTCCCAGGCACCAGCACCGGTGCAGATACGGTGCAGCTCCAGGTCTCCACTGCACTTGCAGAGTGTGGAAACCTGCAGCCGGTGTCAGTTTCTTCATTGGTTGATGGTCACAGAGTTCTGACCTTCAAGCAGCTCTTTGAAATGCTCGACTGTGGTTCTTAGACCCCCCCCACCCCAGGCATTCTTTCTCAACCCTAACTGGCTTCAGTCTCACTCTGATACTTACATAAGTGATGAAAGCTCAAAGCTTTTTTGCTTGTACTGCCAATATCCTGCCCACCACAAAAGCTCCTATTTCTTTCCCATCTTATATACCTTACCAGGGTGGGGGGGGGGCAGGAAGATTAGGGACAGTGACAAAAATGGTCATCTGGGATGTTTCTCCCAGTGATAGTGTTCTACTGAAAGGTGGGTCAGGGTTCCAATTTCTTAGGTTTCTATTCTATTTGGATATGGGCAGACATCCCCCAGAGAAACCTTTTCCTAATTAGCTTGAGCACAGGCCTTCTGAATGTGCCAAGCTTGGTGTCTTGGGTCTGTGTGTGGAGAGTTATCAGGATGTGGAATGAGCTCTTGATCTTGGTCTTGGGTGTTCCATTGGACAGTTGGATAGAATAGCTCTGAACTTAAGAGGATGTCTGGCATATGCCTACCCCCCAGCAGGATACAGCTGCACAACAGAGAGCCCATTTCTTGTCAGGGTAAAGTTGCTTGATGAAGCTAAAGACAAACACAGAAAACAAGCAAACAAACAAAACTGCATCAGAACTCATGATACAGGTCCTGGGGACCTCCAATCTGGGGAGGGATGGCTGTTCCAAGACAGCTTCAGGAACACCCTAGCACAGGTAATGGGAGTAGGAAGGTGAAGGAGCAGTGCTCCAAGGACAGTCATGACCTAGCCTGAATGCTGCAATACTTTTTCTCCTAGATTTTGTTTCCTGCTATCTGGATGAAAAGATCACGAAGTCAATCTTACAGTCCCAGGGGAATGAAAAAGGATATTAGACCAGATGGACTCTAGAATCACAAGACCTCCTATTGGGAGATTGTATGGATCATGGTTCTACAGCAGGAAACCCCCAATGGAAGAAGGAGGGGGCATGTGCAAATGTGTGGGCCAAGCAAGCTAGCACTGTGCCTATGAGAGACAGAGTGCAGTATTCCCAATCAAGAAAAAAGAAGCTGACAATTGAGAAAGAACAGTCTTGGACAACATCACATGGAAACAAAGGCAAATTAAGTTTCGGGGAATGGGATTTGACTCCTTGATGCTGACTATGGGGAAGGAAAAGGATATAGAAAAGCCACAATATGGGAGGCTAGGATTAGAGGAGGCAGCATATATGAGGTCTGTTTCAAGCAGCAGTTGCTGTCATTGAGAGGGAAAAGTAACAGTTGGAATGGTATGATGCCTGCTAATAAAGATAGCACAGCATGGAAATGAAAAGGGGAACAGCAGAAATATAGAGAAACCTAAGGCGTCTACCTTCAAAGGACTAGATAAGAATCAAGAAGCTATGATTATTGAGATTATGCAAATCAGAGAGGTACCCAGGACTCTCCCCTGCTCCCCCAAGCCACTCGTAGGCTGTGACCTCGAGCAAGTCACCTCATTTTGAGGGGAAAGGGTCTCAGTTTCCTTGTGGTCACTAAGGAGATTGTCAAGCTGATCTTAGAGTTACCCTTTTGATATCAGTTGTATTTCAACCCCTACTCACAATTTTGAACTAATGCTATCTCCCGGTTTTGAGGTCGAAACCACTCAACGCCTCTGAGCAAGGTGAATCTTAAGATGGGGTGGTCTCCTATGGAAGTAAAGAGGGGGACCATTAAACATCTTTGCAACAATACTCAACAAAGTTAATCTAAGCAAACAAAAGAGCTGCTAAGCCTTCCTGGGAAGAGAGGATGGGCAATAGAAGGTTACATAAATTCAAACTTCTGTATCTGACGCCAGGAGTCTGAAGTTGAGAGGGGAAGCAGATGTTCCTCAGGGGAACACCATTGCTCTCTAGGCCAAGAACCCAAGTGGCTTGGCCCCTCTGAGAACTCAGAGAACTGTCTTGCCCTCTTACAATTTTTGACAACAGAAAGGATTTGGGGACTTGTTTCCCTGGAGCTCAGCACAGGAAGTGAGCGAATAACTGGAGGTTGTAGATACCACTCAGGGCCATTTCCTCATTCTTCTGAGTAGCTTGCCTACCCTGACTGCCCACCTCCCTCCCTTTTTCCTCTTCTATTCCTCTCTGTGCTGCCCAATCCTAAATAAGCCACACAGGGACATTTTGCTTCATGGAGTGGTGAGATTGGAGTTGCTTCCCTGACCATTCAGGAAAACCATACATGAACTTAGGTTTCAAGATTGAAATAGCAGAAAAACCACCTTTAATCACAGGACAGTTTCTGCTGTTCTTCAGGCTCCCATCTAAGCTCTGTATTTTGTTCTGAGCCTATACTTCTCTAGATTCACAGACCTGTTCTCTGTGGTTCCCAGGACTTTTCACTCTACAAAGTCCAGCCTTGTCCTCACTTGGCTGCCCCACACACCCTCACCCTTTTCTGTAAAAATCCCTTTGGTTCAAGTATCTGTCTCAGTGTAGGCATTGGGAAATAGATTGACTTTTACTGCTCTAGGTTAAGAATAAATATATATATATAATGCATATACAATATAAATAACATATTAATAGTGTATAATTAATGGGATAATTGGATATTGGTGATAAATATATACACTTCTCATGGTCACTCACTTAGAGGTAACCCAATAATCCAATTATACTATCTTTGTTTTGAAGATTTCCACATCCTTTCATTAAAGATATGTTTTTTATATATCCCCATTCTTTTATTAAAGTGATATACCCCATCCTTTTATTAAAGTGACACACACACACACATACGCACAAACACATACACAGAGCAGGCTTTTAAATGACATCCTTTCTTTATAACATTGTGGAAAAAAAAATTGGTTCCCAGTCAGGCCCACTGTCTCTGTGGAGTTAGCATATTTCCCCGGTGTTTTTTGTGGGTTTCTCTCAGTACTCTGGTTTCCTCCATATCCCAAATATGTGTGTATTAGGTTCATTAGCCTGTTACTGTGGGTCCAGTCACAGTGAATGAGAGAGAGAGAGATGTTTTCTAGAATAGAAGTATATACAGTCCAAGTGGGATTCTACCTGTGGTTTGAGATGCCAGAGTGGGCCATGGCTACCTCAGACCCCTGAATTAGAGTAAGAGGCTTGGAAATAAATGAATGAAATGATTGTCTCATATCAGAAATATTTAGGTCTTGATTTTGAATTGAGTGACATTTTTGTGAGTAGAAGTACCCATAGAAACTTAACTCTTTTATATATCAAGTAACCTGTGATTAAACTGGTTTCATATATATCATTTTGAAATTGAGTGAAAATAGGCAAAAGCCTTACAAGCCAGCAAGAAACAAAATAAGTGGCACTTTAAAAATGTGACTTCTGAGTCCCCACTATCAATTTCACTTCAACTTCTAATTTCCAAGAATTTATTTTTATAAATCATATTGTTGCTTACATATTGATGTATATACATATATACATATACATTACATCATTGCATTCCCCAGGGTTCTCTCTCCATCCTATCACTCATGAACCTGCATCTTAATATTCTTATGCTCCTCCCTTTTCTGCTTTCTCCCTCCCCCTCCCTCCAAGAACCTATTGATGACATTAAATGAGGACTTATTATTACATATATTAAATTAAAATCATGTTCTATGTCAACTTTTATTTTTCTTAATACTGTGTTTCACACATCTCTCTCTATATATATGCATATATACATACATACTTACATAAAGAAATATTTTACAACACTTGAGTTTAGTTAACTAAAACTGCAAAGGAGGTGTTGAGGGTTGAGTTCCAGGCAAACCCAGACATGCTCAGGAACCTTAACCAGGGACTTGGAACAACGTTGCTCCACCACAAGTCACCCAGGATTGAAATTATTACTTCACTGACTTCTTACTTGATTTGTATATTATTGCACCAATAAGAACCTGACTTCTAGCTTAATTTGCATAATGGACCACCAATCAGAATTTGACTGATTTCGCACCTTAATGAGACCAGCATGAGAACTATCTTCCTTTTTCTTTGTGGATATGAATTCCACCTTATTCCCAGACAATCCTAATAAAATCACAAATGCCTATATTTTGTTTCAGCCAGAGGTCTCACTTATTCTAATTCGACTACTATAAAGTAAAAGCTTTTGAAATGTATGTTTTAGTGAAGATAACTGGGGAAGAGAGCCATTAAATAGCAGTAATAGAGGTCACCACACCTCTGACCTCCCCAGAAAGTCTCTGCTGCCCAGAGGCAGGCAGAATACCCTTTGGATAGCCCTTAGAACCTTCCAGAAAATATATTTACCCTAAGCACTCTGCTCTCTAAGCACAAGATAATGAGATGCCCATTACCCTTGAAAACACCCTTTGTGAAGTCTTGTGGCTGAGCCTCCTGCCCTCCTATTTCCTCCATGAGTACTGATTGCTAGGAGATTGAGCTGTGGGTCTTGGTGTAGCTTACCTCCGCTCAAAGGAGGGTACTTGTACACAGGTTTAGGAAAAGCTTTTCTCTCCTTGACTTTCTTCCCCTTGTACTGGAAGTAAGAGCGGATCGCCTTCCAGGAACAAAACCTGTAAGAATAATGACTTCTAATCACGAGGAGAAAACCACCAATTGAGGAACTGGGCCACACGCACAGGGAAACAAGATGGGGCCCAGTCCTCAGAGAGAACAGAGAGAGCCGCCATGAGTAGTACTCTGGATCTTCCCTCTGGAACTAAAACTGGGTGCAAAAAGAGGTCAATAAAACTAGCGAGAAGACCCAGCATATAAACTAATCACTCTGGGTTCTACTACCTGCAAGCACAATCACAAGACTACTTAGGTTTAAAGAAAAGGAACAATAAGACTTATCTAACAAGATTTATTTAACAAATAAGGAGAAACTAAGAGTCACTGAGGCCACAAGTGACCAGTTTTCCTACCCCAGTTATTGTCCAGTGTTTTAAACACCTAAAGTTCATACTTCCAAGATGGCATCTTCTTCTCACTCCAAACCTGAGACAAGTATTTCACACAACTTCCAGTTTCCAAGTGGTTTAACTCCTCTTCTCTGGGAGGCACACATATTCCATGCTTTCCTCTCAAACCTTCAGACAGACACAAGTTCCAAGTTTTTCTAGCAAGCTCAGATTGCAGTTTCCAAAACAAGAGTTCATACTTGAGTTTCTAGCAACCTTCTCCTTTTCCCTGGGGTGGCCAAATCTGTGGGTTCCTGACTTTCTAGGTTAACACCCATAATGGCACCCCCCGCTTTGCAGCTTCTGCATGACATGACTTTTTATCCTTTTCTCCCAGAGTGTCCACCCACACTACTTCTTTCTTGCTTGCCCTTAAGCAAGTATCATCTGGGTTATTTCTCCTTACTGGCAGCCTTTTCCAGCGGCCACTACCCATACCAGACCCTGGCTTCCAGTTTTACCTTGCAGCCCCCCATGTACAGAACCACTAGTGTCCAGTGTCTGTACAGAATCTGCTGGACTTAGACATGGGACATGGTAAACACCTGGGGTGTTTCAGCACCAGAGTATGAGATTCCTTACTGAACCCACCTGGTGCAGCCAAACTGATGGAAATCCTCTCAGGGCCTATACCTAGTTTCCTCCTTGTCCTTTACTGAAGCCTTGCGTCCCTCACTTCCTTCCCAATAACACTTGCCCTGCAGCAGACCCTGCTTCCTCACATGGATGTAGACTTGGATGTGTTTGGCTGCACCAGGTAGTTTTGCTCTGCAGATGATAGTAGCCATAGTTTCTATCTCTCTTCACATGACTCTTTATTTTGCGATGTTGAATCGGTACAGTTTCCTTTATTCTCTAGCTAGGTTATCTGATCATACCAGGTAAGCACTATATCCAGCAATAAGCAGGATTATGAAGTCTATTCTCTGCCCAGGTGCAACAGAAACAACAGCTCTAGAGTTAGTAAAATTGTGGTCTTGACACAAGCCAACCCTAACCTTAAGTTCCTTTGTCAAATAAGTCCACTGGCTTTGTTAAACAAACTATCAATTCTGCCTTGCCCTTCTCTTGGCTGGCTGGATCTCACAGTTTCTGGGTGTTCTTGCCAGTCCACTGGTGAGATGGAGTTAAAGTGGGTGGGACTATGTTTCAACTCCTTTGCCTGGGTGAGGTGGGGAGGGCTTCCTCCAGGAAACTTCCAATTTCAGATCTTAAACAGGGTCTCCACTTGGAGAAACCAAGTAACTGGAAATCCATCCTATTCATTTGGGTAGGAAAACAAACCAGCAGTCTTGTCCAATTGCTATCTCCCATTGGCATCAGCTTTGGTTATGAATGAATCCTTTTGTCAGTATGTAGCAAGCACAGGAACCTTTTATACCTAGTACTATCTTTGCTCCAAATGGATCAGCTCCTGTCTGTCTGATTCTTGACCCAAGAGTTGCTGCTCTTCACAGCCTTCAGGTGCTCCCACTAGCCAGTCCAGTAAGATGTGGCTGGGAGATGTTTCCATAATAAGTGAAACTCTGACTCTAATCTTTGCCTGATTATTGGCCAATCAGACTGAAGAGCTTGCCAAAATCCTTATTTGAGTATGCCAATCAGGCAGACTTGCACTTCAGTAAGGGTCTTCATCTGGGAACCACCAACTTGGTAGTGCAGAGGAGAAAAGCTACTGCTTGGGCTTGGGGTTATTATTTCGGCACTGCAGGTATGAACACAATTAGCCAAGAGCCATCTGCAAGATTTCTGTGGTTGAGTCCTTCAGATTCTCTTTCAGTCACGATAGGGCAATATCAGAGTAGGGTCTTTCACAAAGTGACTCACAATACAGGGAGTGGATACTAGTTGTCTCCCCTGGGTTCTCTTTTCTCACTGGAGGAACCAGGGTGAACTCTATGTGGCTTTGGGGAGGGACCATGCAGTAGCCATGTAGCCGTTTTCTTTACCTTTCTAATGTAATCAGTCTTGGGTTCTGTGATGCAGGGGTCTCTTTCAATCTCACCCCCACCCCCATGTCCTATGATTCTTTCAGTGACTTCTTGTTTTTGAGTGCTGTTGTTATTCTTATAAAGAGCAAAATAAAGATGACTTATGTTGCCACATTGTTGACATCACTGCAGACCTGGTTTCTAATTCTTGTTTACCACTTACCAAGTGATGCTAGGCAAACCTCTTAACCTTGGTCTCCTCATCTACAAAATAGGGATAATAATGCTTTGCCTCACCCACTGCAGGTGGCTCTTGTGAGGTTCATCTGAGAAAATACATGTGTACACAGTTTTCACAATACAAAATTCTCTGTAAATACATAAGAAACTAAGAACAGTTGCTTGAAGATAAATAGTTCAGAACCTTTGTGAAAATCCCCCATACTTCCTAAGTAGATAAGAAGGAACACTGATCCAAGTCTGCACCAGTTTATGCTTTTCAGGAAAATTTTATCCTCCAGAAAGTTTCAATATTTTTTTAGTCCTAGTTAGGAGAACTAGATTGAAGTCTAGAAATAAGTGCTAACAACTCACATTCAAAAGGCTCAACTGGTTACCTTGAATGTATATATATATTTTAAGATTGGAGAATAGAAATCTATCTTTACACCTATCTTAGTACAGTAGCACCTTTTATGGGACAGGGAAATTCATAAGTCAGAAATCACATGATAATCTAAATATCCCAATTAGCTTTATTTGGGAACATTTCAGCTAGTTGTTATTTGGTCATTATCATCTAGGGAACCACCATTCCCTATGTGGGAGCTATAATATGCAAATGGGCCATAGAGTAACTATAGGACTAACCAGGGAGGGTTGAGGGTGGTCTTCAATCTGAACCTTGCTAGTTAGGTAGAAGCCCATTTGGCACAGGTTGCCTTTTTTTCTACAGGCATTTTGTTTGTTTCATTTTCTAACATAACATTCATGGGTTCCTCACCATATTCTTGTTTTGATTTGTTTGCTACATTTGCCATTTTAACTTTGGAAGATCTCATATATAAAGCTGAATTCCGAGGTCTTCTTGAAAACTGAAGTAGCTATCAACTCTATCCCTAATGGTAATTTTAGGTTTGGGATAAAACTAGAATAATAGATCAGAACTCCTCTGGCTTACTGCCTCCATGAAGTTTCTTAAGTATGAGCACAGTGGCAGTAGTTTGGATAGAATTCTCCTCAAACAGTTGTGATAGTCCCTTATCTTGGTTTAAATGATAAACCTACACCCAAGAAAATCTAACACCCTTGTTTCAATCAAGCATAGGGAAAAGGTGGGAGCTAGACATTCTGATCCCAAGTTTTATTGAGCCTTCCAGCCTCTGGTTTATTGCTCAGTGTGAATGATGGAGTGAAGCAAGTAGAAGAGAATACACCATCTTAGTTCCCATAAGACTGGAAACTGTGAAATGGGACCGACTAATGGAACTCACTAGAGAACTCACTAGAGAGTCACATGTTTTTCTGACCTCATGGCTTTCAGGTGAGGAGAGATAGTTACCTTTTCCAGAAGTACATAATGACAGGGAAGAGAGACATGATAGCCCCGTGGAAGATGTTCCGACTTAGTTGACCCTCTGAAATGGCAGCAAGGATGGCATCCTTCTGGGACTCAGAGATGTTCACCTACCCAGAGTAGGAGCCCGTCACTGGCAGAGGTTCCAGAGAAGGTAGAAAACTTTTCTTGACCCTCAGGACCTTCAAGACCACCCCGCCCCCAGAAAGCAGGAACTTTTCAGCATTACAAGTTGTTAGATAAAGGACATCTGGGAGACCCAGGACTTAGGAGGTAACTGAGAATGAGGACAATGCTCCTGGAGAAAAGCCAGAGCAGAATGGGAATCCTCCTTACCCTCAGCTTTGGAGGGAGTTCGGAATGCAGATAGAGCTTTACGATGATGCTAATTTTGAACTTCATTAGGATCAAATCATTCTCATTGTATGCCCGGTTGACTTGCAGCATATGAGCTGAACTCACCAAATTGTTAAATCTAAAGAGAAGCAGTAAGTAGGAAATCATTAAGAAGATTAAAGCAGAGATAAAACAGGTGAGTTGACCCAAATCTCTTTCTGGATTATAAAAGACAACCAATCCCAAACCAGGTAGTGATTTCAGTCACAATTTATCCATCAGCAAATTCTAGTTAAGCACCTAACAGCATGTCAGACAATAGGCTAAATGTTTCTTCAAATGTACTTCTTTATCACAAACTCACATATTTATTTCAGCCTCCATTCTTTACCCATCTCAGCCCTTAATACTTCAAGGGCATCACCACTATCCATTTCTAAAACTTTATATCTTCCTAATTTGAACTCTATATTCAATAAACACCTTTCTCTAGTCCTTGGTAGTTTCTATTCTATTTTTTTCTTCTTAGCAGAAAATATTCAAATATTCTTTTTTCTGTCTTTCTTTTGTATATTTTACTAACCACCAAATATCTGTCAAATATTCTTTATCTTGACTTATACACACAGTTTACTTCTCTCAGTATTTAAAATATTATTTATTTTAAAATCTAGTAATAGAATGCTATGGCCTTTCCATTGCATGCATGTTTGTGTATCCATTTACTTATTAAATCAGTTTATAAATGGCTTAGCCTGTGCCAGGTTCAGTTCTAGAAGCAAAGGTTCAGCATAAACTCAGGAAACACAACCCTATTTTCTAGGAGCTCACAATTGATGATGACGAGGAGATCTATAAGTATACACATGAATGATTAAATATTCGGTAGAGAGTGAAGACCATGAAAGGGAATGATGCAGTTGAGAAGGTGGTAGGCACTTGAACAATGAGAGAGCAAAAAACAGTAATTTGGAGACCTCCTGAAGGTTGCTTCCTGCAGATGAAGGGAGCAGTGAGTGGAAAGGCTGTATGCTGACCCCAGTTTGCTGGGCATGGGCAGAGCAGCCTGCAGGGCCCCATAGCTGGATTATGGTGCAAGTGGTCTGTAGCATGAGCTGAGCTCCAAGAGCCAGACTGTATATAGGTTCCACTCCCGCAGGGCCCTTGCAGCAATGGGAGGAGGTCTGGACATTGTTCTAAGTGGTCATGGGAAGCCCTCATGTCTTGGGCAGAATAGTGACAGAATGCGGTTTACATTGTTAAAAAGCTACTCTGGCTGCTATGTGAAGAAAGTTAGGATAGGGCAAGTGATAGAGTCTGGAGTGGCAGTACTCATCTCCCTCCCGCACACTTAGAGAAATTCTCACTAACCCCTACTCATTCTTCAGAATTCAGTCCTATTGACCTGTCTTCCCAGAAATGATACTTGAAGACACAATTATCCAAACATACTTTTTGTGCTTGACTCAACCAGAGTAACTATCATCCCACTTCCTAGTGTGTCTGTATGTTTTCTCTGCTATTCCCATCAGCTCACGGGATCTTGAGGAACAGAGAGCATGTCTTTGCTCATTTCTGTAGCCCCAGTGCCAGATTCAGTATCCAAGAAAGAGTAAACAATCAGCAAGTGTCTGTGGGATTGAGCAATCCCATACTGGACTGCAGGAGATCACTTAACCAAATATGTACAGAGTTACCAAGTTCTCTGGACTTGCAGAAAACATACTGACTAATGTCTCTGGCATGCTAACTGTGTACAGAAGTAGCATTTGTTGTGAACACACATTTTTCCAACTGGTTGGTGCAGACATTTACTGCAAATCATCCATGCTTCTTCCCAGATATTGCTGCTTGTTGAACCTGTTGCTGTAATTTGGAATTTATGAAAATTGACAAAATTTGATCATGGAAAGAAAAGGTGCTGCTTCTATGAAAACATATTTGAATACTTTGGAATGTCCCAGTAAAAAAAGCTGCATTTAATTGTTTACTCATTCATTCGAATCATTTATTTTTAATTTTATTAACTTATTTGTTGTCAAATTGTATTTACTGAGATAATGTTTTACATCACTGTATGTACTTTAAGGCTTAAAGTTTAAACCGCTACTTTAAAAAAATGCTGTTGAGTTAGTCAGAGCAAGAAAATTAAAAAAAAATTGAACAAATATAAAAATCCAGAGGGTTAAATTGTTTGCAATACTGTACTTTAAAGATAGAAAATTAAAATTAGTATATAGAATTTGAGGGCATATAAGAAAAATATGCAGACCTCCAGTTGATAAAATTGCTTTGAGACTCTACATCAAAAGTTTGATAGGTGAATGTATGCACACTGATATATTTTAACTTAAAAATGTATATTATACATTCTGGTACAGCATTTTATTATCATTCTATTTGCTAACTAAATTATTGGTCCAGCAGTTGCTGTATAAGGGATTTCCATCAATTACTAAATCATAAGGAAAAAGTGTTTCACTTTCTGGGTTTAAGTAAGTGTGTTTCAATATTGGGAATTCAGAAAAGCTTTTATGCAAAGAAAAGAATGGTGGAAATGACCTAGCCATGAGGTGGGTTTCAGATAGAGACTCTTGCCTGGCAAGGGAGGGAATCCCCAGCCACTCACAGACCACGCGCTCATTTGCAGGGAGGTATTAAACAGGAGGAGCCAGGAGAAAAGGGTGAAATGTGAAACTTACTTCTCCATCTCCGAAAAGAAATAGATATCATTGATCAAAAAATTGACAATAATAATTTTATGACCCAGAATTCGGCGCTTCACAAGGATTATATCACCATTCTCCTGTTCTGAGACCCGGATATTTGTGGAAACTGTAATATTGCGTCCAGAGGTGCTTGGTGGTGAGGTGGGGTAATCTAAGAGAGAAAGAGAAGGGAATTAAAATCTGGTTTATCAAGTCACTCTTAAGTCTGAAGTCTTCGATCCAGGCATATATATGTTCACAATTATAATTTCATATTGCAGCATCTTCTTTGAAAAATAGAACAAGGAGAAAATCAGCAAAGCTATAGTAGACTTGAACATTACTAGATGACAGAACCTAATTTATAGACACTGTAAAAGCAGAATATGTATTGCTTTTAAGTGCATGTGGAATGTTTGCAAGACAGACTGGACTTCAGGTCATAAAATCTACCTATAAGTTTAAAGAGATTTGGGTCATATAAAGTATATTTTCTAACCACAATAGAGTTGAGAGAGAGGGGAATGGGGAGGAAAGGAGAAAGAGGAAGAGGAGCCAGAGAAGGAGGAGAGGAGGAGGAGGAGGGAGGGAGGGGGTGAGGGAAGGAAGAAAGGAAGGAAGAAGAGTAAGAGGAAAGGAGGGCAGGGGGCTGGTAAACCCACAAATATATGAAAGCCAAATAGCATAGGTTTAAATAACCCATGCATCAAAGAAGATATGAAAGAGACAATTGAAAAATTATTTTTGAACTGAATGTAAATGAAAATATAGCATCAAAATTTGGAGTAGGTCACTAATTTGAAAGAGAACAATACTATCTATAATATTCATTATAAAACTACAGTGATTGACAGTATTAGTATAAAGATAGACATATGTAACAGTGAAATAGCTTACAGAGTATATAAATAAATCTAATTAATTTTTAACTATTAAACCTCTGGAAGAAAATTCAATCAATATGAGTTACGCAAAGATTCTTAATAAGACACATGATCACACACTACAGAAAAAAATAATTGATTAAAAAATTTAATCAAATTCAAATATTCAGCTTTATAGAGAAAATGGAACAGCAAGCTACCAACTGGGAGAAAATAATTTTTCAAAGTATATATTTATCAACAAACGTACCCAGATTATAGAACGCATTCTTATAACTCAGCATAGGATGATAGTCCAATATTTAAAATAGGCAAAGGATTTGAAAAAAACAACTCACCAAAAAACTGATGATAAGCAAATAAGTACATATTTGTACTTATACTTATAAATAGCAAGATGCTCACTATCATTAGTTAATGGTGAAATTAAGATTAAAAATGAGAAATCATTGCATATTCTCAAAAATGGCTAAAATGAAAAAATTAGTAATATTAAAATTTGGTAAGAATGTGGAACAAAGGATACGTTCTTACATTGGTGGCATACATGCAAAAATGATATAGCCTTTGGATAACAGTTTGACAGTTTCCTATGAAACTGTTTGACAGTTTCCTATGACCACATGACTCAATCATTCCACCCCTATGAAATTCCATCCAAGAGAAAAATTACACAAAGATTTGTACTTGAATATTAACCTCATCCATAATTGCTTTAGACTGGAAACCACCCACATGTCCTTCAATTGTTGAATGGATAAATATAACACATTAATTTGTAACACTTCTCAGCTCTCAAAAATAATGAGCATAATTGAATTTCACCACACCACACTATAGTTGAATTCCAAAAACATTCTACTTTGTAAAAGAAGCCAGATACAAAGGGTTATATACTGCATGATTCACTTATATTAAATTCTAGAATAGATGAACTATAGTGATAGAAAGCAGGCTGTTGTTGTTACCAGGCTAGAGAATTGGTGGTGAAAGGGGGAACGTGATGATTAAAAAAAGACTTGAGAAAATTTTTGGTGTGATGTAAATATAGTTTGTGATGATAGAGGTCATCATGTTTGTCAAAATATCAAGTTGTATACTTCAAATTGATGAATTTTATATTTAAGGTTCAATTTAATAAGATGATTTTTAAATGGTAATTAAAAACAGGAATAAAAACAGCCGTAATTGAATAGGAATGTGAAACATCTTTCATTTGATCTATTCTACTTTCATAAATTTCTCTAATATTTAAAAAACCTCTTTAGAGTTCTTTTACACACTGCATCCCATATTTTGTATTTAAAGTTTCCATTCCTATCTTCTGTTCATTAATTTTATTTCTCAGGACATTCATTTGCTTTTCTCATTTTTTGTGTGTATCTTTGATCAGCTTTTCTGTTTTCTTCCTTTTTTTGAACTTCTATATCATGGCAATCTTGAACTCTGTATATGATAGCAAGAAAGACCTCCTTTGTGTCTTTGTGATTTGTTTCTGGAGATTGGTTCTCTCTCTTTGGTAAAATATTCCCCTGTGGACTCAGGGTGCGACCTGTTATATTTACCATCTATTCAATATTATGTGCTCCAGTCTTAAAGGTGCAAAACTTCTACTTTTCCAGTAGATGACGCTCTGTGCCACGGACAACTAATTTGTAACTGCTTCTCCTGGGGATGAGGGATGGGCCTGAAGGGGTCCAGTCGTTAATGAAAGTTGTGTGCAGTGTGGCTTGGGCCTCTGTTACCACTTACAGTTCTCCTCTCTGTGTTTTAGACCCAAGTCTCCGCCTTGATCGCTGACCTTCCAGAGCTTTAAGAAACAGCTTCTTTGAGTGAGCTTGAGCCCAGATGTGGACGGGGCGGGGGTGTGGGGGGTGTGGGTGTGTGTGTGGGGGGGGGTGGCACGCAGCTCTGTACTGGGTCCTCTCTGGACTTGGTCTTCTCTGAGAACCTTGTCCACTTGACTTATTCAGCTTTTCCACACATATCTGCCCACTGTTGGGCTCACACTAAACAGCTCTGCCCTCCTGGGGACTGTCCCATCTGTCCCATCGCCAGAGCATGGGTTTATACTGCCATTTCACCCCTGCTACTGGTTCCAGGCACTCCTCACCACTCATCTGTGTTGTACAGAGTTGGATTTTCTCAGTATCTCTTCTGTCCATGCAGTCAGAGTTAGTCTCTAATGTCTAACAGGTCCTCAAGTTTTGCCCCAAGTCACAGGATGCTTGGATCCACAGAACGCTTGCCCCTTTGGACTGCTTTAGATTATCCTCCTGGAAGTGAAGCAGGAAACCTCCTCAGATGCCCTATATTCTCATGGTTTTAAATTATCCTTTTTATTAAAAGTATTTATTATCACAAGCAGAAAGTGTTTTTAAAGACTTCTTGAACAAATGAAACAACACAATGAAAGAGTTCTGTAAGGTACTTACACAAGCTCTCTTCAATCTTGCAGGCTCACTGCGCTGAGTCACATCCTCTCAATAAAGGATGAACTTTGTATCCAGATCGTGGGGTTCTCGCTGGCCCCCGGGGCCAACACAGTCCTCATATAAAGCTAAAACTCTGGGCTAAACTGTGTGACTGAAATATCAACAGGTAAAGGGAGTAAAGACTTACTTTCCTTATTATTATATACTTCCAAGCGAAGATAGTCCTCCAGTTCCTGACGCTTACTGGAATCAGATATAAATCTGCGATATTTGCAAAAGCTCCTGATAAAGTAGATCAGTTTCAACCACCATTTTTTCTGAGGAAAGAGATAGAAGTAATTTATGTTCATTCGTACAGCTGCTGCAATGAGAGTCTATTTTGTGTCAGAAATCTGCCTTTCATTATATTTAACCCTACAATACCACTATCATAAAAAAGAGTCATTTTTTACTCTAGTTTAAAGGTGAGGAAACATAGGTCAGGGTACTTGTATAACCTTCCACAGACTTAGCAGCCGGTGGGTAGCAGGTTCTGACTTGAGTCATTATGGTAGTGGCCATTAAGGAGACTCTGTTTTACCACAATCTTTCAACAGTGAAGATCTGGGATGCTGTGATTGGAAGAGACAGTTTGAGAATCAAAACCAGGAAGTAACAGAGGACAAAGATGAATCCATTCTCTCTCTCTCACACACACACAAATAGATGGCTTGGGTATATTCTGAAATATTGAAGGAATAAAGAAATTAGTAAAACCATTTCTAAGCATTTTAAATTTTAAAGTGGAAATTTAAAAACCTACCCCAAAGTAGTTGCCTTAGTATTTAAACAAGTTAACAGTGAAAATCTTTGTATGATCAACAATACCTAGATAGTGGTTTCCTTGTCCCCAAAGTCCTCAATTTCTTCTTCACTGACCTGGGATTCATTCAGGTGAATTAGTATCATCTTTGAGGGCTTCCTCAGAGGAGGTTTTGCTTCAACTTGCACTTCTGGATACTGAGGTGGGAATAACTCTTGATAGTCTTTAAACCTACCAAGAAACCAGATAAAATTCTCACACTAGTCATACCAGCTTATCATCAGGACTGATTGTTTGATGTTCAACTTATCATCAGGACTGATGATAGGGACAATTAATTGTCCCTACACATGCAGTTTTGAAGGTATATAGCCCGGGCCCCTGAAGTTGGCAGGATTGTGAGAGGGGAGTTGTAATTGGTCACAAATGCAGCAGTGCCGGTTGGTGCACCAGCCCAGGGGAGGGCAGTGTCACTGGAGGTGCCCAGGACTCTAGCGAACACTGGAGTGAAGGTGACAATTTATGTAATCTACTGAGACTATGAAAGTTTCAAGATAAATGTGTGCTTTTTTGTAGGATGGCTTTGGCCACAAATGATAAGAAGAGACTATAAGTTAATGAGTAACATGACTTGCAGAAGCTGCTGAGTCACTCCAGAAAGAATACCTTCACCAAGTGATACTCACCACTTTTCTTCCAGAGCCCTCATGACATAGGTCTGGAGCATGAACAACGTGGTTAAGTTGGCATGGCGTGTATGAGCTATTTCTCTGATGAAAGGAACATCACATTGCAACATTTCTTCTAAAAAATGAGAGAGAAATAAAAAGTGATCATCTCGCTGTCTATCACCATTGAGGTACAAATTGGTTTTTTCATCATAGTTTTTTCATTTTAATGGCCTTTATTCTCAGTCTGATTAGACACCGAGTCTTCCATAATTTGTTGGAAATCGCAAACGTCTATTTAGATTGTTATGTGCAAGTGTATTTTCATAGCAAATGCTGTCCTGATTTAGTTCTACTCAAATGTCAATGATGATTACTTAAGGAAAAAATTGTTTAAGGGATTTATTTTTTGCAATTAGTTTGAAGTTTTTGATATTGGAAGAAAGTAGAAGAGTAAAATATTAAAGTTAAATTGCTGAAGAAATCCAAAATTACAATAAGAACTATAAGGGCAATATGAATCTCCAGGTGTTCTGTGGTGTTTTTAATAAGACTTGAAAATGTGTCAATGGCACGAGCTACTTGCTATTCTTTCTCTTCTATTTCATTCAAAACAATGCACAGAACTTGACATCCTGAGTCCTGGAAAGTTAATATTTCTTACAAGGTTCATCAGTTTCCCCTCTTCTTTTTCTCTCATAAGTTTATCACTTTATCTTGACTTACCACGAGTAAGCAGCAACAACAGGGAAAAGCTCAACCATCTGAGCATGTGTGCCAAAATGCTTATCTTAATTGGGTAGCTATAATTATCCCAGAATGGGATAATGCTAGCACCTTTTGTTGGTTTGCTCTAGAATTATATAAATCAATGAATTTACTTGAAATTTCTGATGCTGGTCAAGATGAATTTACAGCAGTAAGACTTACCCAAGGAAACAAGACAAACTTTATGTAGCAAAGACCTTTAGTGAGACTGGTCTCCCTCCCAGTACAGTTTTCTTAACAGCCCAACAATGGTGGACACTAACTCTGCATACACCTGGCTTTTGCTTTTGTGTTTAACTCCAATCTAGTCCAGTTGCAGGTCAAGCAGCTTGAGTTTGAATTCCTGTTCCACCAATTGAAAAGATAGTTAACTTTACTGTTTTGCTTTCCTTATTAGCTATAAGGAGCTCATAGTGAGCAACTCAGAGTTGAACAAAGTTAAAATGCACTTATTTCACATATAAGTACAAGTGTCTTGCACTTGACTTCTTTAACTGGTAGTATTCTTTGGGGTTTGATTGTTATTGCTAGTTGCTTTCAAGTTCCCTTCCCTATCTATCTTATGTATGTATGTATTTTCCCATTCTTTAACTTTAATAGAAATAAACTCCAAGTATTAATCCTTTCCTCACTGTAAGATGCAGTTTTTCTAGTAATTTATTTTATTTTTTTCTTATATCATTGTAGTCCCTGTGGTTCTCCTGCTACGATATCACCCATGAACCATTACCACTTTATCTTGTGGTCATTCTCACTTGTGCTTCCCCTACTTTCCCCTCCTTTGCTGTACATGGGTTAGTATTGAGGTAAAGACTGGATGGGATTATGCTTTCCTCTCAAACTTTATCTCACTATTCTCCTTTGCGGTCACTGCTCTTTTTCTTGTCTTTTGGAGGCTCATGTGAGAGAGGCACTTGACTATTGTCCACAGCACTAATGAGAGAAGGAATGATGACCACAAGAAGGGGATTCATACCAGGAGGTACTTTGCCATGAAAAAAAGTCTTCATGATATTTTCGAAGAGAGATTTTTGAATCTTTACATTTTTCTCTGTACTGATCCTATGTATGGCTAGCAGGAATTGCAATGGGCTTTCTGCTTTCCTTTCCTTGAGGAACTCCCTGAAGAAATCCAAGTGGCTTGTATTTGCAAAAATTTGTGCCATGCTTCTGGAAATAAGAAAACATCATTGATAGTTAGCAAAGGGTTGTGATCCTGGCTGGATTCTACCCCAGTTAGAGAGGGTACTCTCCCAGGTTGTGTGTGTGGTCTTTAGCCTTGTGTGAAGAACAGGGTGGATGGATCAGCTAATCTGCCCACTTTTTTGAAGGTAGAACTATGCATCTACTCTATGCTCAGTCCATCCATATGACAGACTCAATGGAAGAGAAGGAGAGATCTTTTAAAGGAGACTATTTTCCTCCAGTGGGACCCTCTTTTTACATGATAGATTCAAAACAACCCCAAATTAGTGAGACATAATTAGTATGACTCACCAGAAGTTACTGAATAATATTTAAAAGATGTCTTTTCTGATTTTTTCTTTCACTGCTCCTTAAGCAATAGGTGCTCTTGATAATTCATCATCAGTCCCTTTCACTTTTTCCTTATTAGTATTTTTTCCCCAGGTAATCTCCTCCTCTGTACTTTCAATTTCATTTATACCATGAAATTAGTTGTAGTTTCCATGGGCTCCACTTACAACTGCCCTTTGGACTTTATCTGTAAGTCACACGCACCCACAAGCCATCTCTCTATACACTCCCACAATCTTGCCAACACAAATATTTTATTGTGTGTGATGTTAGGTTTAAGGGTTTTTTGTTAGTAGATGCCTTTCTATTTTAATTTGATAATTTTTATAATGAATGGGTGTTGGATTTTGTAAAAATCTTTATATACATCAATTGTGACAATCATGTGAAAATTTCTCATTATATAGAGTAATACAGCATATTGTATTAATGGTTTTTTTTTTATTAAATCAACCTTACATTTCTAAAATATATAGAAGGTTTTTTTTTGTTTTGTTTTGTTTTGATTTTTTAAGACTAGGTCTCGCTATTTTTGCCCGTGGAACCACAGGCTCTCATTGCCCTGGGGTACCACAGACTCAAGCAATCCCCAGCTGGGATTACAGGCGCACACCACCATGCCCAGCTAGTTTTTTGGAATTATGTTTCACTACGGGCCCCAGGTGGGACTCGAACCATGATCCCTAGCCCCGGTCACTTCATAAGCTGAAGTTTACAGGCACGAGCCTCCGTGCCCAGCCTCCACGTGGTATTTTTATGCGCTACTATTTATCAACCACTTATAGGAAGAATTTTCATTAAATGATAAGTGCTTGGTGTTATAATTTGGGGATTTAGTGTTTTAGGGAGAGGAAAGACACAACAGACATATATTTGAAGAATTTTTAATGTAGAGGTGGCACTTGTGATAAATTAAGTGGAAAGAAAGGTGAGTAGGCACTCCAGAAAGGAAGGACCACAGCCTTTATCTGGCAGAAAGAACTACCAAGATTGACTATAGGGTGACTATAAGATGGAAGCATGAAAGAACCAGTTTAAAACTACTACAACAGTACACAATTTGAAAAACCATAAGTAGATAGATAGATGTGCAGAGATACTTTTTGTGGTATTATTCATAGTAATATAAAATAAAGATAATGTAAATGTCCGTAAAAAAGATATAGTGAAATAAGTCATTCTGTACCCATACCTGGAGAAAAGTAAACAAGTACAGACTGCCCATGACAGTTTAAGGCAAAAAGGCTATTTTGGATGGCACCCATTTTAGAAAATAAATAGCAATTTAAAACACAGAATGTAAGCTGGGGCACAGTGGCTTGCGCTTGTCAGCTTCAGCCTATGAAGCAGTTGGGGCTAGGGATTGTGGTTCAAGTCCTGTTAGGGGCAACATAGTGAGACCTATTCCCAAAATATAGCTGGTGCATGCCTGTAATCCAGCTACCTGGGAAGCTAAGGCTGGGGATTGCTTGAGTGAGCCTGTGGTTCCACGGGCAAAAATAGTGAGACCTAGTCTCAAAGAAAAAAAAAAACCCAAAAAAACAAAATGTTGTGCATATATGTATGATGTACAGAAAAAAGGCTGGAAACCTACATTTGGAAAGATAAGTTCAGTATTAGACAAAGTAAGAGCAAATAGGGCTCATGTCTGGAGATACAGCTGTGGTTCAATTCTGTGTCTTACCCGGGTCTCGTTGAGGGCTTCTTTACTTCAGTCTTTTTGACAAAGGACAGTTTCCTAGGTGAGGGTGAAATAGTCCTTGGTTCTTTGATAATTTCTGCTGAAAAGCCTAATAAAAATAATCACAAAATTAGGGACACCAAGTTCTAAAGAACACTGCAGAGCACAAGAAGGGACAAGGTAGCAGGTCATTTAGCAGACATTGAATGCCATGGAAAACGATTATCGGTACAACTGCTACTATCTCAGATTCCTTTTTAAAATTAATTTTATTTTGTTTGAATTGATTGGACACACACATATTGTTGTCTACTCCAAGGTTTCCCACCAGCATTAACATTGTAATTGGAAGACCAGAGTTTAGGCCACCTGTCACCACCAAGTGCCAATAAAGTAGAGACAGGAATTGAATCATTAAGGTGCACTTTATTTATTTAAAAAAATAAAGTGTGTCTTAATCAAATAGCTGCAATCTGCAAGACAGGGAGGAGTTGGGGGGGGAGGTTAACATCTTAACAAAACCACCCTGTGATGTCCAGCCCCCAGAACTTCTTATCACCCTCCTAGACGTCTAGCCTCGTATTCTCAGATGTCAACGTTGGTCTTCTGATATCACTGGTTCCCACACCACTCCAGAAGTGTCTGGTAACTAACTCAGAGTAGACAGGTCATAAGCATTGTGTGTGTAGATTTGCTGCTCTGCTTTGTATAGTGTCTTGCCTGATCACCTCCCCCTCCTGAACCCCTATCAATATCACTCCAAATCTTATTATCTAAG
Organism: Uropsilus gracilis; assembly: GCA_004024945.1. Lineage (NCBI taxonomy): Eukaryota > Metazoa > Chordata > Mammalia > Eulipotyphla > Talpidae > Uropsilus > Uropsilus gracilis. Next base: position 21,568 of record PVHY01009829.1, read on the forward strand.
TCTATTGGTCTTAAAGTCCACCTTTCCAGAAGACTGCTGAGATCAACCTCATCATCCTTCTTATCATGTTAGTCAACATTATATGTTAGCCCTCTCCCTATTACACATTTACACATCCCTCTCCCTATTACACATGACATTCAATCATAGCTATGTGGTTTTCAGTCTTCCTTGACACTCCCTCTTAACCCATCCTATATCTTTCCACTTGCTTCCTAGAATTCTTGCTTTGTAATCAGCAAACTCTCAGATTCTCTACCACTTTATCAACTAAAATTTGTGTTCACTAAAACCATTCATTTTTATGATGCCATTCTTCCATGGTAAGCTTCTTCTCAAATATTTTTACTATCTCATCAGATACAATTCAGAGAGGGTGCTTGGTTCTGACTGCAGTTTAGAAAAGATTGTTTCAAAAAAATATATACATTAAGCATTGCTATTGAAAAATAGAGAGTTCAAAAATCTCTGTACTAAAAAAGCCCTTTGAGGTTAATATTATAGAAGAAAATATAGACTCCCAACTCATTAAAGACAGGAATTGTGTTATACATTTCATCACCAGAAATCTGAACATGGTGTAATTGATAGGGGGAGCCCCCCCCCCCATTGTTGCCTATTTAAGATTGCAGATTTCAAGGAAGATATGCTAAAATGTGAAAATGGCCTTAATTAGAATTTCCTTTCAGAAAGATACAAGGGGAAGGAAGGAGGAAAACAGGTTTTTTTCTTTGTAATGTAATGATTCAGGAGCTGTTCCTGGAAGGTTGGAAAACAGAAAGAATATATAAAGAGATTTGAAACAAGGAGAAAGAGGAAAATGGGAATTCAAATTCAGATTCAGGTTTCTGCCATTTTGTGGAATGAAAATGTGAACCATGTGAGCTTGGCCATGTGGCCCAGGCCTGGGACCTAAAGCCTTTTGCTGGCCTAGGCTAAAAGGCAGTTAAGGAGTTTAGAGATTTGAACTCCAGGTTGGAGTTTGTTTTGCCGAGTTTAACTTGTGTCTGGGAGTGGCCATACGAAAGTCAGGCCTGAAAAGAAAGTGAACTTTGCTGGGTCCAGTACCATGAAATTTCTTCTACTACCTGGAGGACAAGGAGAAGATGGCATGGAAGATAAGGAGGAGCATGCTAAAGGAGAGCACCATAGGAGCATGCCAAATGAAGATGTCTTCTAGCATCTGGAGATGAACTCTAACTGGCTAATTTTGGTGAGATGATCAAGACTGAGAGACTGAGGATTTTCAGACAATCTGGGAAAGGACTTTGGACAATGTTGAGAAAGGTTTTGGACAACGTTAAAGTAGTTGGAGTTTTACTTACATGTTTCTTTTGTAGTAATTAAGAAATCACTTTGTTAGAAAGAAATTTGTCTGCACTGATAGTCTTGCTTCAACTTGGTATTTTGGTTGAGAAGGCTGGGGATGGTGGAAAGAACCCATGAAGTCTAAAAGGGTAAATTGAGGCAAACTAGTTTAAAGTTTAACCGGTATTTCTAAGTTTTTCTTTTTAGGTCTGAAAGAGGGGAAGAAAACTGAGAGAAGCTGGTAGCTGATTTTTGCTTACCAATGGTGGAGGTGAACAGTGAAAATGCTAATGAACAGTTTGTAGCCTGCTTCCTAGGGAGAGAAGCAGGCATAGGTGTGTCTAGTTCAAGTTAAAGGTAAATGCTAATGAACTGTTTGTAGCCTGCTTCCTAGGGAGAGAAACAGGCATAGGTGTGTCTAGTTCAAGTTAAAGGTAAATGCTAATGAACTGTTTGTAGCCTGCTTCCTAGGGAGAGAAGCAGGCATAGGTATATGTGTTTCAGTTAAAGTCAGAAAGTTATTTTTTCCTTTTTACCTGATTTCATAATCTCATAGTCAATGCTATAAAATGTTTATGAAGTAGAACATATTTAGAGCATCATAAGGTGTTGCATCTCCAACAGTAGAAGGTTTAAGTCTAGAAATCAAGGAATGAATTTAGGAGTGATTTATTTACCATCACTATCAGGGCCTTATTGAGGGTAATTTATAATCTTTACAACTTTAGGGTCTGTGGATCAAGATCAGTATTGACCAATAGAAATACAATGTAAACCACACATGCAGTTTAAAAGAGTTAAAAGGAAAAAGACCAAAATAAATCTCAACAATATATTTTATGTAATGAATTTACACCAGATGGATTTTGGGACTCATTGGCCACATAGCATTTGTGACCCCGTGGACAGTGTCATTTTAGAAATCCTGGACTCTGACATCCTTCTACTAGTGTCACAGAAAATGGCTTATACCAGACCCAAGAAATATCCAGCAACACAAGGGAAACTTTTGAAGTTCCAGGCTCAGTTTATTATGTTAGCGGGCTCAGCCTGGTATTCCCCAAAAGATTGAAAATAAAGAAAAGAGTCAGGTTTTAATTCATTACTGGCACCTTCTCTCCCATACCTGACAAATGAAGGGGAGTTAGTGATGGAAGGCCCCAAGAAAATGTGCAATTAGCAAGAAAGAAGTTTATGGTGGGAACCTTGAGAGAACAGAAAAGGGAAGGGTCAGAAATGCAGACAGGGTGACATCTAACTGGGGGCTCTTTGCACAGCAGGAGAATTGATCAATATTTGTTAGAAATTCTCTCCTGGGAAATTCCACCCCTCAGCAGTGTTTTATTCTGAAGTACTGCAACATTAGGTACATAGTAGACATCCAGTCGCTTCATACTCCTTATGCCAAGCGGGCTCAGACAAGCCAACGAATTTCTGTACTGATAGAGTAATTGACCTATCATCAGGGTTATCAGTTATCCAGCAGAAGCAGAGGACAATTTGTTCTTTTCTTGGTATTTTACTATCCAGTTCTGATGATGAATTAACAAGTGCATCAGCAGCCTTCTAGAGTGTGTGTGTGCTAACCAAGGCTTGAAGTGCCTCAGAAGTGTGTCTAGAGCCTGCTGTTAGATAAACCCTCCCTCCCCACAAGACCTGCGGAGATAGTAACTGAGCATGGAGGGAATCTAGAATGGATGGCAGAGGAAGAGGGAGTATTTGTTATGGTCTCCAGATACTATAATAGTGAGTAGCAGCCTTCTTTGTTTCAGTTTAAACAACTGAACTTCTTAAGGCACTATTACAATTTCCATACAAAGCAAATGGAAAGTAGTTGGAATGTTGCTATTTGAGTTAAATTCTCCCTTTAGAACTAACACCACATTCCCCAACTGTTGCAGTATTGTTTGCTAGAGTTCATAGTTGAGGTCCTCTTTTAGAATTGCCTTGACCCAGCCCATACTTATAGTCTCATGGGGCAAGCATATCCTCTAAGTGTCAAGGTGGAGGTACAAAAGTTCTCTGTCTCAATGGGAGAGCCACCTTTTAGAGCTGTTGTAACTCCCTGACAGGTCTGCATCTCTTAGTGCTCAACACTGCTCTCCCTCCTCCCTTCGAAGTGTCATCCTTAAGAACCAGCCTAACAAACCTCCTTTGACAAACCTTGGGACTCCAGGAAACTTGGCAAAAGGTAGATCTACATTTTTAACCCCAGAGTGATTACTTAAGAAAGTAGTATTCACAGTTTTCATTCTTCTTTATTCATCAGTAATTGGATTTCACTATCATGGTGCCCTTCTCATGTTTAGTAGGAGAATAAAAGACCAGGTCATTCTTCCTTGACCTCCCTCATTTTAGATGACGTTTTATTCCTCTTCTTACTTAAGCCCCTTGACTTTGGAAATTTCTTTCTTACCTGGTTGTCTCAAGCATTCCTACGTTTAAACACTTACTTGTTTTAGGTGCTTTTTCACAATATATTTTGTAGTCATTGCTGATCTTTTCTATGGCCAACTTTGGATACTTGTAACAGAGTTCCTCAAAGGACATCTTCTCTATGTCTATCAAGGAGGGGAAAAAAGATAGTCTCTTGGTTTAAAAATTCATATACTTTTGTTAAGTGTATTATCTTTAAAATATTAGTTTAAACTTAAAATCACTAATGTTTTAATGGAATGTTTACACAAGAAATACAGGTTCTTATAGCTTCCTGTCTCCTCAAGAATGGGAAGAATCAGTCCTATTTGGGAAAACATGACCATGGAGATTTTCTGCCTGAAACATGCTAAATAACTGAAATATGACTTTGAAAGTGTAACTATTAAGATACATACAAGAAGTAATTCATCCAAATGAATAGTGACCCCTTCAAAGTGGCCATCTGTTTTGAAGAGGAACTATGAATGCATTTTAAAACATTCTGTTTGTGCTTCAAAGTATTTGATACATCCAGGGATAGTATATGGCAAATAATACATTAGGACCCTTCCCTTTCTTGGCTCAGTCTTTGGGAATTATTTTCAGAAATGATAACTCACATATCTGCATATTATTAATATGATATTAAAATAATATGCAAATGAATTGTCAGTTATTATCCTGTTTTCTAGAAATAACAATGCATTGTTTCTAGTCAAGCATGGTGAATTGAGAGGGAATACCCTTTTGTTTCCAAAATGAGGTGGGACAGTGAGACTGAGAGAACAAGAAAGGTATGAACAGTGAACCAGCAGGAGAGACAGAACAGCATTACCTTGCCTCTCAGCAAGGTGAAAGCATTCTTTCACATCATGAGTTTTAGGGTTGAGAGTAAGTCTTGAGAACCCAGAACTCCTGGACCTCTCAAGGGTAGGCCGGTATTCTAAAAGGAACACTGAAGTGTGGACCAAAAACCTCATTGTCTTTATACCAGTGTTGTTGTTATCACCATTATCATTTTTCAGCCAGGGTAGTGTGACAATAAACAAGAGGAGTGGGTTGTTCCTGTCAATGTCCAGGTTTCTAGTCCTGGATCAGCTTCCTCTTGCTGACCTGCCTTGGGTAAGTCTTTTCACCATGTGGGTTGGGACATGGATTTTCTATAAAAAGCTGGGAATACTCTATCCCTGAGAGCTTATAGCACACTCTGTGAAGTCATGAATCCAAATGGGAGTCACCTGGGGGTTGGGCTCCGGACTTGTGCAAATGCACCAGAGATCCTCTATCAGGTCAGATATAGGTTCCAAATAAGCATTAGTGGAGGGAGAAAGGATGAGTGCTGAGGAGTTCTGGAGGGGTGGGGGAGAGAGGAAGTGTTTGCATAGGAGGTGGATCCTATTCTTTCTGGTCACTCCAGAAATAGTCTATGGCCGCCACATGAATATCTGTTGCCCAGAATGTTTTTGTGGTGAAATTTGCCATTCATCTTTTCTTTTAATATCTGAGAGGTGCTGGAAAGTTCTGGATTTAGAGAATAGGTGAATTTCTGCAGTAAACAGAGGGGTTATTCATGCTAAGCATGACCAGTGGAAGCATGCAAACAGCTTGCATATGGAGTAGAGGGCATCAAAGTTTTAGAGAGTTTAAAACATTTTGTAATACAATCTAAAAACTCCTATGTATTGAGTAGTCTCATCCTATCAATAACCCTGCCATTGTCACCACTCCATAGATGTGGAAATGAGTCTCAGAGAGGTGAAATAATTTGTACAAACTCACAGAGAAAGTAACGGAATGGAAATTTCAAATTTTTTGCTTATTTCCACTCTACTGCCTTTTTCAAAGTGAAATTCATGACAGTAGTTTGTCAAAAATAGAGTCATTGTCAGCTTTTACAAAATGAAACAGAAGAGAGAATAGTGGAATACATCATCTTGTGTAAATTGTTTCCATATATATGCACACCACACACACATACTCAGGTATATATTTTCCAGATCATCAATTTATATGTGTTTATAGTGGATCAAAGTTTGAGAAATACTGCATTACTCTGTCACAGCATATGTCATTAAAGCAGTTTTTTCAATTTGAACAACAGTTTACATTTATTTACTCTTACTATTGAAAATTGCATTGATAGCTTTCATAGTTGATCTTCAGTCATCTTCCCAATTTACAGATGAGAAGATCAGAGCTTAAAGAATGGTTAAATGTACTCCTTGAATTCATACAACCCTTAGGAGGTAGGATGTGACCCAGGGTCCTTGGGACACTATAGCCTTGTGTTCTAGTCACTTCTACCCACTGTTTGAGTGCTGCTATGTTATGCTGAAGGGAGGAGGATGACTCTTAATAATATATACACAGAATTGCTTTGGACCCAATTCTTGGAGATGTGTAGTGAGGTGGAACATACTTGTCATATGCATGAATAGAAGTTCTTGATGTTCAGAAAAGACTTATGTCATTTGCAGAACATGGATGGAGCAGGAGGGAATCATGTTAGTGGAAATAAGCCAGAAGGAAAAAGAGAAATACTGAATGATCTCACTTTTATGAGGGATGTAGGGAAAACAAACAAATGGACAAGGATAATTTAAAACTGTCAACAGAACTGAAACATAGAACAAGAGAGGGGGAGGAGTGAAAAATTAGGGGAGAGATGAAAGCAAGAGTTTAAGATGGTTCACGGGTGTTAAGGTGATGGGAGAACATTGGGGTAGACAATGATGTAAACATATATATATATATATACAATCAATTGAAAAATAAAATTTTATATAGATATATAAAAGAAGTTCTTAGTGTCACTAGTCTAATCTGGCCATCATGGTTCCTTCCAGAGCCAGCAGGGGCTTATACAGCTTGTCAATCTGGATCCAGTTCCTGGTCCTGCCACTTGCTCTGTGCCCTTGTCTTCTCTGTGCCTTGTTTACTCAGGACTCACCTAATGGGTCATTTTGAAGATCAAATTGCACAGAGCTGATGCATAGAAGTAATCATTAAATGTTAAATACTAATATTTCCCAGTTGCCTTTATGAAAAGTTCAAAAAAATCAAGGTGAATACTCTTACCTGCTAGAAACACTGGAGACTTCAGTTCTACCTGGAGAGACCCATTTTGTCTCAAATCTTCAGTAGCTATCTTTTGCCACTGCATAGAATCCATTGCCTCCAAGTCAGCCAAACCCTGGCTTAACTCCAGAGATTCCTCAAACCTCTTATAAAGAAGAACGATCTCTTCCTTTCTTATACATTCTTTCCTATGCCACTTGGTTCTGATAAAATTGGTCTGAGTCTATGAGAAGGGGTGGAGGGCAGACATTACTTGTTACAGGAACTAGACCAGCAGCAACTTTTTATAACATCCCAGTCCTCTACCTCCCTTACTTCCCACACCAGTAGATTGATGCTCTCCACTTAACAGTGGTCCTCCCTCTTCTAATCAAAACCATTTTCAAGTAGGGAGGCATTCTTCATTACTGTGATTTAAAAGTCAGTATATACATTGAGTCTTTTTTTTTTTTTTTTGAGACTAGGTCTTGCTATTTTTGCCCACAGAACCGCAGTCTCACGTTGCCCGGGGTGCCAGAGACTCAAGCAATCCCCAGCCTCAGCTTCCCAGGTAGCTGGGATTACAGGTGCACTCCACCACACCCAGCTATTGTTTTTGGGGACTAGGTCTCACTACGTGCCCCTGGCGGAACTCGAACCGTGATCCCTGGCCCCTGCTGTGGCTTTCTAGACTGCTACCTACAGGCATGCACCACCATGCCTGGCCTGAGTCTTTTTTCTTGAGAGAGTTATCTTTATATCAGGGACCATGGCAATCCCCAGTTGCCTCTGGGAAAAATCATATTTTCATGTACTTAACACCTAACCATCTTAAAGAGCAGCTTCTCTAATTTCTTCCCTTAGCCATATGATTCCTCCCCAACTCAAAGTCCCGCCTACTGTAAAACTGAGAAACCAGTAGTCCTCTTCATCCAGGAATTCATCATACCAGCGGCTGAGCATCTGAAATCCAAACATGACACAGATGTTATGAGGCAGTGCTGAGCTGGCTGCCTCTCTCTTGTTGATTCCCCTGGGAGAAAAGGAGGCTGCAGATTCTGGGTTCTCTGATTTGGAGAAGGGAATAGCAGCTATAAACTGTGATCAATGAGGAGGCACACCTTTGCCTCTCTGTGTTTCAGAAACTAGTCATTGATAATACTAAGATGAGGCAGAGGAAACATTTTGCTGAAGGACAATGACTTGACACAAACATATTTCTTTGTTTCTTTCCCAAATGCTATCTCAGTTAATTCTCAAAACACCCAAAAACCAAGCCTCTCCTTTCAATGTGTCTATGCTTAATATCTTCCAGTTGAAGAGGTCATTCATTTATGAACTTATTTTGTTAATTAGGCTTAATTAGTAAGGTTACTTATTTTGTTAAAACAAATAGAACATAATAACAGTATAATAATTCTGTGAGTTCCTGCTTCCTAGGTTTCCTTGTCCATATTCTTGCTCTCATTCATCCCTCAATAGAACTCTCTGAGGCACATAGTTTAGGGAGACTTTGTGCAAGGGTCAGTGTAACCAGACTTTGGATATTACTGGACATAGAAAACTGTTTCCAAGGTATTATACCATCTATATTTGGCAGAATCACTGTGACTGGTGTTGAAATGAACCCCAAGTAGACTCAGAGGCATTGGTTGGGAAGCTGTTGCAGTAATCCAGGCTGAGAGGAGGGCTCTAACCAAAGTGATTATAGTGGGTGAAGAGGAATGCCAGGTGCTGGACATATTTTTAAGATGGAACCAAGATAGTAGACTAGACATGGGTGTAAAGAGGTTAGTTAAGGATAAGATTTTTAGTCTGGAACTTTGTGATACTATGGACTTCTCCAGATAAAAACACCTTCAATATCAGGTCCTACTGAAGACCTGATTTTGGCAGGAAGCTTTGCAGTGAGTCCTCAGGTCCAGGAACTACAAGCCCAGTCTGAGACTTTCACACCAAATACTTCCACATAGGTCAAGGGGGCCTCTGGACTTCCAGGCACAGGAACTGTGCAAAGAAGAGCTACAGCTATGGATCTGTTAGACTGCCCTAGTCCTATACCACCTTGACATGCAACCATAATGTCCAATTGGGGGGTTTTGGAAATCATATGGGACTCAGACCCAAACTAATTGGGTTCTGTTCCTGATTTCCCCACTAGCCCAATGTGTGCCTTTCAGTTAATTCATCTGCCCTTTCTGAGATTCAGTTGTAGAGCAAAAGCAACAGAATATCATGCCTGCTCTCAGAGGTCCTGAGAAGTCTAAAGGAGGATGTGCATGAATGTGCTTTATGAGGCAAATTATTATAATGCATTAAATAATTTGTTACATATCGCCACTTTCCACTCCAAAAATACATCCTACCATTCTTCACTCTGTTGTGCCTTGGGAGATCAACCTATAGGGACAACATCAAAAATTCCCTTGACTTTTAGTTAAGCTCATCCAGTGAATACTCTTGGCAGGAGGAGAGTGACCCTGGAATACCAATTTACCTTGATTCCACCACCCAGTCATGGTGGAATGGCTAATCCCACTACTGACAATACACTTTCTGCCATGTGTACAACTGCATATAGTTCTTTCTCTCCTGGGTCTGAAAATTGTTTCCTCTTCTCAATTTTTCAGACCTCAGTGTGATAAAGGTGTTGACCCTGGGGTGTGGAGTGTGGTTTTCTACTCTCATGCCCATTCCTTTGTAAGTAGTCCCTTTTATTTGGGACAAGCTGTTACCCAGCTTGACTGTTTCATTTGTTTCTGCCAAGATTTTGATGATGCAATTGTAAGATTGTGGTCTTACTTAGGAGCCTTTAAGGTAGTCTTACGCTTTTATGTAGTGTTTATGGATAAGAGTAAACTCTTTTCAGTCTGCAATTTCCTTAATGACTAATCTAGGAAATAGAAACCCTTTATTTCACTATATCATGTTCATAAAAGGGTTCTCCAAACACCCCTGAATAGTTTTAAGAGGCCCATCTAAGGGTGAGTTGAAGAAGGAATAGAAGGTAGGTATTGACTATACTTTCCCTTCCATTCCACTTTGGATTCTTAGCTGGTTCTTTGTAGTTTTCATAGGTTGTCCCAGTTCTTCAAAATATGAAGTATTTTGTGGATAATTTGACCATTAATTTAACCAGTCCAGATGACCAGATAAGAATTTTGATTGGTTGTGATCTTAAGTTTCCAGACATTCACCTCTGTAATGACCTACCTTGCAGATCTCCTTCTGTGCTTTGGGAATCCAAGGATTCACATCCCCAGAAGGGAGCAGCTCCTTCAAACCTTCAATTGTTCGAGACTTGAGTGGTAGCTTTGGACCCATCTGCTCATTCAGGTAAAGCTCACAGATTCTGTTGCCCAGCATGTGCCGAAAGACAGCATTCCCAGTTTTCCTGTTTCTCATCAGGACACTGAGGAAATGGTGCAGATCCTGCCAGAGATCCAGGAGTTGGATCTCCACTTTCAAATCCTGCTTCTTTAGGTGGTACCGGAAGGGACTCCCTGCACAGGCATCAGCACACAAGGCCCAGTGTGTGTACTCTAAGGAGAGGTTTTGCTTCAAGATGGCCTTCTTGAAAGTCACTGGGGAGGTATGATTGATAATGGGGGTGACAGTCCTCAAGTGGGTAGAGAAGTCCCCTTCAAAGAGGCCCTCTAGTTGGAGCCTAATCTTGCTTTTCTTCTTCACATTGGACTTCCTGGCACTGGGAATATCTTTTTCTTGAGTGCTGATTTTTCTTTCCTTTGAAGAGGCTATCTTCAAAGTAGGCACTTGCAGACATGTCTCCTGAGGATGTGTCTGCTGGGAAGGTCGCATGGTGGTGTCTGATTTGAGATCTATTTCCAGGGGCCAAGAATCATGGTTTATCAACTGACTCATTTCCTTCTTGGTCTTCCTGCTAGAGTAGCGTTTCTGAGGGTATTGGCATTTCTTTATGCTCATGTTCAGAGGGAGTTCTCCATCATGGATATAGCAAACACTGCAGAGGCGAGTCTCGTATTCCTGCATCAGACCCTGGCATGATTCCTCCTTGGCCATGATCATCTTGGCATGAGTATAAAAATTGGGAAGCCAATAGCTCTGGAGTTTGAAAAGAGCCACTTTCTGCATGTGACTCAGAATTTCTCTCCTCGTGGTTGACTGGTTGGAATGCCAGATAGACAGGTTTAGGAGGGACTCTGGAAGGAATACCAAGAGATGAAGATTGTAAATAATGAGACAATGGTGGTAATGATCATGTTGGAGAACTTTTGAAAATTTAAACATTTTTGCTTGTAATATTTCCTGCGTTCCTCACACAACCTTGGGGTTTGGCCAGTCACATATATAGTGGGCATATTTGTGGGTTTCACTCAACTCACTGAGCCATTTCTTAGGATCGCTCAAATTTAGAATATTGGATGTTTTAAATAAAGCAAGAAACACAAGAAAATGCTTAAGAATAGAAATATGCACCTCTGGATGAGACTTCTCAACATCAGATTGGATTGGAGGAAGTGGTTTTGATGTGGGGTGACTCAGCTGGTACCAGGAGCCAGGGACTCTGGTAGTAATGTAGTTAAACATTGTATTGGGTGCCATACTGCCCTAGTGGGCAGAGTCTCAGAGAAAGACTCTCAAGAAAAAATGAGAAGCATGAAAAGGGAGGATAAAAAGATGAGCTGAGAGAGGAGGGATAGAGACATGAGAATGGCAGGATGATAGAATAGGCCCATGTGGCCAGGCTGGGCAAAGTCCCCTGGAAGAGTGAACTGGTGGTGGTGAGTATCATGGTCAGAGAGTAGCCAGCAGAGAAGTAGATGGTGTGGAATTGGATTCCAGAATGGCAGGCCATGGGTGGGCAGGGGTTGCTGAAGGTACGCTTGGTGAATTTGGCCAGATGCCGTGAAAAGTGGGCCTGGTAAAGAAAAAAAATTTTTTTGAAGAACGTTGGAGAAGCAGAGCAGCTCAGAATGCTGTAGAGAGAAGAAACAAAGAGAAGATGGAAAAGAAATGAAGCTGGTACCCCAATATGGGCAGTATTAATGCTACTGGCTGTGTCTGAAAAACACAGAGGTAAAAGATAGCCTAGTCAGAGAAGGTCACTCCCTTCTTTTATTTTGTTGCAAATTTCAGGCGTGGAAGATAAAATGAAACACCAAAAGGGTGTGGAGAGGGAAATTGGAGCTCTGGTTTGGAGGATGGGGTGAGAATATAAAAAGAAAAGAGCAGAGACTGGGACATGAACTTTTGGGAAGGAGAAAGGAGGCAAGTTCAGAGATCTTGGAGGTTTGGTTCCTGAAGGAAAAGGACCCAGAAGCAGAGTCTTCTGGGGCTTTCCCAGCATTGGCCCTGAAGGGTTGGGAGCTGTGTAAAGGTGGAGAAGAGGTGACCCTGATGAAGTGCTGAGCCACTGTGCAACCTGGATAGACTTGAGTTAAACCTCAGATTCACCTGATGCTGATTAGAGTGACCAAGACCAAAGGACAAGGACATGACTTGGCAATTTCAGACTGAGATACACTAGGACTGAGGTAAAAACCCCATGCAGTTTCCTGAAGAGCAGAAGTGGGGTTCTTTTTTGTTTCGATTACTTGTGTGGGTGTGGATTATTAGACTCTTTGTTTTTCCCCTTTACTGTAAATAGGCCTCTTTGTTTACCCTCATTACTAAGGTTTGATCTCTGGGCAACTGCTTGTGCACAGGTAGGAGAACCCTCAATGACGAAAATTAAAAGGGGGTAATCTCCTACCCTGGTAATAGAAAGACTGGATTTTACAAAGTACCTGCCTCAGGTTTGGAAGGGCAAAAGGACACTATCATGGACATGTGTCTTTGAGACCTTTTGGGCTAAAAATGGTGACTGGGGTAAGATAACTGGCCACTTGTGGCATTAAGGAATTTTTGTTTGACTTTCTGCTTTCCTGGTTAATTTTCCTTGTTAGTAAAACCCTGTTGCTTAAACTGCATTGTGACTTTAGCAACTGTTATGCACGAGTGGTAAGAATCTGGGCGGCAGAAGTTGCATTTAAAAAAATGTCCTTTTGCTTTGTTTCCCAGTTGCCTGGGGGACATCTATCCTCTCCAGAGGAGTTTGGATCAGCCTGGGTGAGGACTGGAAGTCAGTGGAGAGCACAGGACAGTGTACTTTGTTCCCCACCCATCTGGGAGGTTTTCCTCGTCTCCAAAAGAGTTTGGGCCATAGCAGCCAACAGAAGCAAGATATATTCCAGGCACAAAGGCAGAATTAACAACAACCTGGTAGGCTACAACATGCCAATCAATACTAGAGCAGTAGTGGCGCAATGCATAGAGCAGGCCTGAAGAGAAAACTCGGGAAGGAAGAAAAATACAAACATTCAAGTAAACCCAAAGGGAAATAATTCATCACCAAAGGTTATAGAAACCAACAAGGACAACATTGAAGAAATGTTCTATATGTTAGATAATGAATTCAGACTCAACATGATAAAAGCACTCAAATAGACAAGGGAAAGGGAAAGCAAGATGTTAGAATCATGCAATGAGCTAAGAGGAGAAGTAGAAAAATATAAAAAAGAATGCAGCAAAATGAACATTATCACTGATGAACAGAAGAATGAGAATGAAATGCTAAATAAGAAGCTAAAGGAGATATAGTTTATTAAGAGGAGCAACAGAAGAGCTCAAAAATGCAGGGAAAAGTCATGAAGTCATGAAAGATTAGAAGAAAGAGAAGAACAAATCTGCATACTAGAGGATACAGAAATTGAGAGAATGAAGAGAGAAAAACAAAGTTAGAAGACAGAAGAAAAGATCAGAGAACTGTCAGATATCTTAAAGAAAGGGAATAGAAGAATGATTGGAATCCCAGAAGGAGAAGAGAAAGACATAGGAAGTGAAAGACTTTTTAATACAATAATGGAAGGGAATTTCCCAAATCTGAAGAACAAAATGAAAATAGACATACAGGAAGCAAAAAGGACACCAAACTACTTTAATGAAAGAAAAACTACAGCAAGACACATCATTGTAAAACTTCCAAGAACCCAAGATAAAGAAAAAATAATGAGAATGACTAGAGAGAGGAAAAATATAACCTACAAAGGAAAGCCCATTAGGCTGACCTCAGATTTCTCTGAAGAGACACTCCAAGCAAGGAGAGAATGGAGCTACGTTTTCAAAAAAAAATTCCAAGACAAAAAGTGCCAGCCAAGAATACTCTACAAAGCTGTCCTTTTATGAAGGAAAAATTAGAACCTTCTCAGACAAAGTCTCTAGAAAATTGCTACCACCAAAACCCCACTCCAAGAAATCTTTCAAGAAGTCTCAAGACCATAAGAAAAAACAGATCGAACATAGCAAGAAACCAAATCAAAACCTCAAAATTACCACCAGAAAACCAACACTAGCACCTCAAACATCAATAATCATTCTAAATGTCAATGGTCTAAACTCATCAATCAAAAGACACAGAGTTGCAGGCTGGATCAAAAGATAGAACCCAACATTCTGCTGCCTCCAACACATCTAATCCCTAAAGATAAGCATAGTTGAAGGTAAAAGGATGGAAAAAATTATTCAAGCAAATGTCCCCCCCCCTCCCCCAAAAGGCAGGGGTAGCCATTTTCATAGTGGACAAAGCAGATTTCAAAATTTAAAAAGTGACAAAGGATAAAGATGGTCATTACCTAATGGTTCAGGGGGTCAACCAATCAAAAGACATAACAATTATCAACATACATTCACCAAGTGAGGGAGCACTAATATTCATAAGACAGCTACAACAGAACTGAAAACAAATACTGGTGAAAACACATAGCAGGAAACTTTAACACCCCACTCTCACCAAAGGACAGATCAGCTGGGTGTGGTGGTGCATGCCTATAGTCCCAGCTACTTGGGAGGCTGAAGCAGGAGGATTGCTTGAGTCCAGGAGTTCTGGGCTGCAATGCACTATGCTGATCGGGTGTCCACACTAAGTTCAGCATCAATATGGTGACCTCCTAGAAGCAGGGGACCACCAGGTTGCCTAAGGAGGGGTGAACCAGCCCAGGTTGGAAACCAAAGGACAGATTAACAAAACATAAACTGAATAAGGACACAAAAGCTTCAAAGGAAGACGTAGACCAATGGACCTAGTAGCTATCTATAATTCACTGCACTCCCCCCAAGGAAAAGAATGCACCTTCTTTTCAAATGCACATGGATCCATCTCTAAAATTGACCACATACTAGGACACAAAGCAAACTTGAATAAATATACAAAAATTAAAACAATACCAACTTTTTTGTCAGATCATAAAAGCATCAAACTAAAAATTAACAATGAAAAGAAAGCAAGAAGTGTGTCCAATACATGGAGACTGAACAATATGCTACTAAACGAAGAATGGATAATTGAAGAAATTGAAGACAAAATTAAAACCTACTTTGAAACAAATGACAAAGAAGACACAACATTTCAAAATATCTGGGACTCAGCAAAAAGCAGTTTTTAGAGGAAGATTCATAGCAATACAGGCTGATTATCAAAACCCAAGAAACTAACCCAAAAATAACCTAATTTACCAACTTGAAGAATTAGAGGAGCAACAAAAAAATAAAAAAACAGAAGACAAGAAATAATAAAGATAAAAGAAGAAATAAACAATCTAGAAACCAAAAGACTATCCAGAAAAATCAACAAAACCAAAAGATGGTTCTTTGAAAAAAATAAAATTTCTAAGTCCCTTACAAAGCTCACAAAGAAAAGGAGAGAACTCAAATAAGCAGGATCACAGATGAAAGAGAAGAAATAGCAATAGACATAGCAAAAATCCAAAGTCTAATCAGAGATTACTATGAACATCTATTGCAAACAAATACAACAACCTAGATGTGATAGACAAACTCTTAGAAAGATATGGTCATCCAAAACTAAACAAAAAAGAAATAGAGAACTTAAGCAAACCATTCACAAGCAGTGAAATCAAAGCAGTAATCAAAATTCTCCTGAAAAACAAGAGTCCAGGACCAAATGGCTTCACAAATGAATTTTACCAGACATTAAAAGATGAAATAACAACTGCTTGCTAAAACCTTTCCCAAAAAAATGAGAAAGAAGGAAAACTGCCAAACACATTCTGTGAAGCAAACATCACATTCCTATCAAAACCAAATAAAGACAGCACCAAGAAAGTAAAACTATTGACCAATTTCCCTAATGAGTACAGATGCAAAAATCTTAAACAAAATCCTGGCAAATCGAATCCAATGATGTATAAAAAGCATTATTCATCATGTCAAACTGGTATTTATCCCAGGGGCACAGGGATGGTTCGACATCCAGAAATCAAGTAACATAATCCACCACATCAACAAGGAGAAAACCACAAACCACACAATCATATCAATAGATGCAGAGAAAGCATTTAATAAAGTTCAACACCTGTTCATGATAAAAGCTCTTGAAAAATGTGTGATAAAAGGAACTTACTTCAACCTAAATGTAATAAAACCCATCTAGAACAAACCTACAGCAAACATCATTCTAAATGGGGAAAAACTAAAATCATTTCAATTAAAATTTGGAACCAGGCAAGGATGCCTACTCTCTCCATTGGTTTTTAACATCATATTAGAAGTACTAGCTAGGGCAATAAGGCAAGAGAAAGACTTAAAAGAGATACAAGTAGAAAAAAGAAGAATTGAAGCTACTATTATATGCAGATGATATGATTCTTTATGTAGAGAACCCAAAAAAATTTACAGAAAAACTACTTGAAATAATTAACCAGTCTAGTAAAATAGCTGGTTACAAAAGTGAGTAGCTTTCCTATACGCCAAAAATCAAGCAGCAGAAGAAATTAAAAAAAAACATTCCATTTACCATCACACCAAAAAAAAAATAAATAAAATACCTAGAATAAACCTGACAAAACATGTGAAAGATCTATACAAAGAAAACCTTAAAAGACTGCTGAAAGAGATAGAAGAAGACATAAGGAAATCGAAAGACATTCCCTGCTCATGGATTGGAAGAATTAACATCATCAAAATGACCATCCTACCAAAAGTAATCTACAGATTCAATGCAATTCCTATAAAAATTCCAATGATATTTTTTAGAGATAGAACAAAAATTACTGAAATTCACATGGAATAGCAAAAGACCTCGAATATCAAGAAACATCCTGACCAAAAAAAGATAAAATGGAGGTATTACTATCCCAGACTTCATATTATACTATAAAGCAATAGTAATTAAAACAGCTTAGTACTGGAACAAAAACAGACAATCTGACCAATGAAACAGAATTGAGTGTCCTGAAATAAAACCAGATAAATATAACCAACTAATATTTGACAAAGGAGTGAAAACTTATGATGGAACAAGGACAACATCTTCAGTAAATGGTGCTGGGAAAACTGGATCAAGACATGCAAAAAAAAAAAAATGAACCAAAACACCTCCCTAACACCATGTATAAAAACCAACACAAAATGGATAAAAGATTTGGATGTAAGACCTGAAACCATAAAATACATAGAGGAAAACTTGGGTAAAACCCTCCATGAGTTACAATTCAGAAATCCATTTCTGGATATATATATAGTTGGCCAAAAAATGAAGGAAAGCATAAACAGCTGGGACTACACCAAGCTAAAGAGTTTCTTACAGTAAAAGAGACAATAAACGAAACAAAAAGAAACCCAACTGAATGGGAGAAAATTTTTGCCCTCCACAAAAGTGATAAGGGATTGCTTACAAAGATCCATAAGGAACTCACACAACTTAGCAAAAACAAAACAAGAAGCCCAGTCAAAAAATGGGGAGAACTAAAAAGACACTTTTCCAAAGTGGAAATACAAATGGCCAACAGGCACTAGCAATCAGAGAAATGCAAATCAAAACCACAATGAGATACAACCTCACACCAGTAAGAATGGCCCATATCAAAAATAACGGGCAACAACAAGTGCTGGCAGGGATGTGAAAAGAAACACTCTTACACTGTTGGTGGGAATGTAAACCGGTCCAGCTACTATGGAAAGCAGTGTGGAGGACCCTCAAACTAATGAAAATGGAACTACCATTTGACCCAGCAGTCGCCCTTCTGGGAATCTACCCAAAGGAGATCTCAATGCATGTTCAAAGTGACACTTGTGACTGGATGTTTATTGCAGCACTATTTATAATTGCAAGGACATGGAAGCAACCCAAATGTCCCAAAACAGATGAATGAATGAAAAAGTTGTGGTATGTATACATCAATATTACTCATCAATTAAAAATGACAAATTTGATGAATTTATGATAACATGGATGTACCTAGAAAAATCGTATTAGCAGAAACAAGCCAGAAAGAAAAAGACTGAATCCAAATGGTTTCACTAGTATATGGAACATAGGAACAACAAACAAAGGCCAGGAGGAAAAGTCAAAACAAGCTGAAAACCAAACTGAAGTACACAACTTGGGTAAGTGAAGGGGGAATGATCAGAGAGGGGAAAGCCCT
This sequence comes from Uropsilus gracilis, assembly GCA_004024945.1. Classification (NCBI taxonomy): domain Eukaryota; kingdom Metazoa; phylum Chordata; class Mammalia; order Eulipotyphla; family Talpidae; genus Uropsilus; species Uropsilus gracilis. The sequence continues at coordinate 39,813 of PVHY01009829.1, forward strand.
GGGGAGTACAAAGATGTGAAATAATGATATAAATTTAAGTAAATTATTTTTTTAATGTTGCTTTTTTCCTATGGCTTGTTGGTCGGAGGTTTCTGCCCCATTTGAACCCAATTTCAGTTTAAACTGGATAATTTGAATTTAATATTATATATTATAAATTATCTACATGTATAAAAGAATATGAATAATTCCAAACAGCAGATCTGGAGCACATGAATATTTGGATTAGAAACATTACTTAACTTAATACATGCATAAGTACATTTGGATGACTCTGATGGCTCTAGAGACAGGTAAGGAAACTTTCTGTAATGGGGCAGATAATAAATATTTTAGACTTTGAGAGCAAGCTCCAGTTTCTGTTGAACTGTTAAAGATAAGATGTTCTCTTTAACCCTTTGAAAATACATAAAATTCTTATGGGTCACATGTATTACATTTGACTTATAGACTATAATTTGTTCTGGAGACTATCAATTAAAAAATTGGACAAGCCATTCACAAGATACAGAAGCTGTTCAATTACCCTGTCCAAATTCCTCTTCATTCTGCCAGTTAACTTTGACAAGTAAATCTCAGGAGAGGTACCTACTAAAGATAGCTGATCTCTCTCAACCCTTCCCTGTAAAGTGTTATGATTCCCACTGGCACTGATAGAAGGTAGAGAGGGCTGCAGTCTGGAAAGTAGGAAACAGGAGAGTATCAGACCCTGGATTCATTTGTTTTTTTCGTTATACTTCCTATAGATTTCACTTCAGATTTGCCTTATGACTCTTACTGATGTGCATGTTGCAGAGTGTCAACACCCGGGAACCCTCCTGGAGGTGGGTGGCCTTCAGCACAAATAGGAGGGACAAGTAGTGGTCTCTCACTTCGAGGTCCATTTCATCTATGCTCAGGATCTTCTCAGCAAGGATCCAGAAATCTACCAGCTCTTCACCTACAAATCAGACAGGTGGGCATGGAGTTGCTGATCTTACCTCTTCAGTGGTGTAGCAGCTGCAACCACCTTGACACCAACATCCTGCTTTGCTGCTTACAACTGGTAGTTACTTCTCTGAGTTAAGGCACTATTTATAGAAATGTCCTAATGTGGGTGTGGAGGGAATTATGGGAAAAAATGGATTTATCAGATAGGGATCTTTGGTGGCTTTTTGTTGTCATTGTTAGAAAAATCTGACATTTTGTGGGAAATTGCAAGTCCCTGAGAATAGATCACGAGACATTTGAATTTAATCAAAAACAAAAACAAAAAAATAAAAACAAAGGTCAGGGGTAAAGCATTTCCCTTGACCATGGACCCCAAGCAGTATGCACCAGGACATCACTGAAAAGGTGTCAAAGACAATATTCCCTGTGATGCAGCTTTTCCACAGCTAAAGTCTTAGTGATGAATAGAAAGGTCATGTGTTGTTTTTTCCTACCTTTTTTCTGGAGACCTAGGATGAAGCTAAATGTTAACAGACTGGAGTCAGTTTTCATCAACCAAGTATGCAATGGAACAGAAATAATGGCCCCATCCCTTTGCAACAAGGCTGTTCTTTTTCTTGTTTTGTTGTTTTCATTTATTTGTTCCTTCTCTGTCTCCTTACCATACGGACCGCATTTTAAACTGAGGACCTATGGCTCTTGTTAACCTCTGTCTCTCCACTTTCCAGCATAGTGGCTACTATGCAATGATGCTCAATAAACTAAGTGGAAAGTAGATGAATGAGTTAATGAATGGATGAAAAGGCATCAGATTGCTTCTGTGCAAACCTACACTATAGATATTAGTTTCCAAAGACTTTCATCCAAATGGCAATATAAAAGTGGTTTTATATTTACCATAGACATGCATAATTATCCACTGCCCTCCGGGGCACCCCAGGAATTGCTGAAAATTGGAAAGGCCCCAGGAACAACTCTGGAACCCACCTGCACTTCCCTTGAGGTACGTGCAGAAGCGCCACATCCCTCTGACTCCACCAACACATTTCTGGAGTAGCCACTGGTCTGCCTTTTTCCATTTCATCATTTTGGCTGCCAGGAAAGAAAGAGAACAAGCTCCTCCCCCAGCCTCTCTCTTAGTCTTCTTCACAGTCAGACTCCCATTTTCTCAAGGTGAGTGAGATAAAATGATGACCAGCTGAATGAGTTGGGCTTGATTACGTGGCACTTTGGGATCTTGTGCCAGAACCCTTCTCATGACACACAAAAGTTCCACAAGCAGGCATACTATGCACAGGTCAAACACTCTGGAGCTAGGGCCCTGGGGCTATTATCAACCCCACCTGATAGAGATCTTGTCAATCTAATTTTCCCAGTATATATATTTAAGGAAATAGAGGGTAGATGACTCGTTACATTTAATTCAGGGGCATCCCCTGAATCTTAACTTTCCCTGGAAAATTAAATTTCCTTTAGCAGGTTGAGCTGAGAGTCAAGTTACCAATTGAACCCTAGATCGATATTTTATTTATTCATTTTCTCAACAAAAATGTATTGCATGCCTGTCAACTGCCAAGTTCACTTCCAGGCAAAACCTATGTTCTGGATTTCTATTCTACTGAAGAAGATAGAAAATATTAAGCATCATAACTGCATTATCTAGTAGCGTGCAAGCACTACAGAAAAAATGAAAATGGAGAACAGGTAAAGGGGGATGGACATATAAAATTGAGGGTTGTATGTATATGTGTGGGCATTCGTGTAATCAGAGTAACTTTCATTGAGGAGGTGAGATTGCACAAAAATTTGAGGAAGTAAAAAAGGGAACCCTGTGAATTGTCTGGAAGAAGAGCATTTTTCTTGATGCCTTGAAGCAGGAAAGTTCCAGCATATCTGAGATAAGATGCTCATGTGACTAGAATGAATGAACAAGGGAGGCAGCAGGATATTAGGTCAGAAAGGACATGAAATCTGGTCTCTAGGACCTTGAAAGTTGTATTTTAGAGCCATTGGATTCACTGAAAAGGAATCAGTGGTGGTGGTGGCATGTTGGCAGAGAATGAACACATGCGTGACATGATCTCAATGGAGATTTTCAAGGTCCACTTTGGCTGCAATGAGCAGAAAACAGAGGAAGTAAGGGAAGTAACTTTTCAGTGCTCAAGTGAGAAAACATAGTGAGTTACATCAGTGTGAGCAATTAAAGTACTGAAACATGTTTGGTTCTGGGTGTATTTTAGATGATTTTGTCATGTTCAGTGAGATAAACAGCTCCATCTTTGTGACTCCTGCTTATTGGTCTAGGTAACAATGTTCAGTGTAAGGTTTCACCTCTTGCTGCTACACAGACTAAGCTACCTCACGCCAAGTTTATAAGGAAGCCAACATGTGTATCTTACTGTGGTTCTGACAGGCACTGAATCACCATGCAATCTGGTTTGCCTTCCCTCCTTCTTCCACATATATGCCTCCCATACTTACCTCCTTCTGTGGACTTAATAAAACTCATGAACTCCTGACAGAGAATATAATGGAAACACAAATTGGTTTTACAGAAGAAAGGTAATCGGAATTTTTCCAACCAGGTCAATAATCCTTTGTACTTTGCAATCTAGGGTATAAACAAAGATGAACAAAAGGAAAAAATGAAAGTAAATTGTTAAGAATGCAGCTTAGGAAAAAGGAATAAATAATCTCTTACTTGGAGTACCTAGTCCAGAGAAGAGGTGTGTCAATTAAGATCATGCCTAAATGCCGGGCATGGTGGCTCATGCCTGTAAGCTTCAGCCTATGAAATGGCTGGGGCTACGGATCGTGGTTCGAGTCCCGCCTGGGGCACCTAGTAGTAGTGAGACTTAGTTCCAAAAAAAACATAGTTGGCGTGTGCCTGTAATCCCAGCTACCTGGGAAGCCGAGGCTGGGGGTTGCTTGAGTCTGTGGTACCCCGGGCAATGAGAGCCTGTGGTTCTGTGGGCAAAAATAGCAAGACCTAGTCTCAAAAAAAAAAAAAATCATGCCTAAAGGGAGTGGAGACTTAGGCTAAGGCTCCCAGAAAAATGAATTAGCAGGAAAGACAAGTCTTGGTATGCCATCAAACAATCTTCCTTATTATGGGTGGAAGTTGTTTAGGAAAAGATTTAAGTCTTGCTTGATAGAAATGAAGCAGAAGTAGTTTTGGTCTGTGGTGTTAAATCATAACTGTTCAGCTTGCTTTTTTGCAAACACACTTCTCACAAGCTCCCAAATCAAATCAATGGCACATGTACAAAAACATAAAACACACAGGTAACATCACTGAGAGCAGGAGCTGGACTTGAGGAAGAGAGAAAAATAAAATTTTTAGGTTTGGGGCTTTTCCTAGAGAAATGAATATAAGAATCAAAATGAACTCTCTTTATCCTCAGCTCTCTGGAGCTCAGCAAAAAAGAAAATCTTGTTGTGAGCAGTACTTTGAGTGATCTTTGATTCTATATGTCACTGGTAAATTTAAGTCTACATAGTAGAAAAGAAGAATAAGAAAGTGGATGAGGAGGAGAAGAGAAAGACAATGGACAAGAACAAGGGTGAAAATACAAAGAGAATATCTGGAGGGGAACATTCAAGTGGGGACAGAAACTTCAGAGTAGTAGCTTAAACTTGAGCTACCCCATCTAAGTAATCACCATATGTCCGTGGACTGCCATTTTCTTTCAACACCATTGGAAAGACTGCAAATCAATTCCCAAATTCCTTCTTGCTTATGTGTGATCTTAGAGTTCTTCTCAAACAATCTTCAAGTACCTACCACTCAACAGTCCCTGTGGAGGTGGAAGATGGTTTCTATTTGTTCATCACGGATAGAATATAAAGTTAAGAATTCACCATTGGAGAGGAGCCCCAGCTCATCCCTGCCATGGCCTAGGCTGCTGGTGGGGGGTGAGAGGGCTGGGGGGAGGTGGGAGGCAAGGGTGTGTCCTATGCCACCGGAACCTCAGGGCCTCAGGGACTCTGGGTTTAGGGATCTCAGGCTGGGGAAGCCCGCCTCTGCCTCCATGTGGGCAGGGGTGGGGCTGAGCACCTCTGCAGGGGCATGGGCTCTGTGGGGAGGGGGGATGGCCCCCCCCTTCAGTTTACTCCAACCTTAATAGATCTGCACTAAGAAAGAATGAAAAAATCCAGTCTTTCCAGTGCAGAAATAATGCAGAGGAAAGGAAGTAACAATGGCCCTGGATACACTCACCAACTGGGTGGACAAGCACCTTGTTGGAAAACAGTGAGGCAGGAAGGTGAAACCAGTGATTGAGATGACCTGTCACACATTTCTATCTGTATCATCTCTGACACTGGGGAATCAAACCCCAGGCCCACATTAATGTGCAACATGAAAGAGGTTCCCTCCTTTACCAATCAATGGGGGAAGAAAGCTACCACGAGTGGTTGTGGCCCCATGATAGAACTGTTAACAAAAGAGAGAAGAGAAGCTCGACCAACCACCTGGGGAAGTCTGCCCCAACAGCGAACACCTCACATTCATCGGCTGGAGTTGCACTCCTAAAACCAGATATCAGAACTGTATGGCACAGAACCAGCAACAACAAGGATCCTGGAGAAGCACACCACATATCTGCCTGACAATTTCCCGATGTGTTCAACCTGACTATCTGCCTCAGCTACTCCTGAACATCTGAGCAACCTCATCTGTTGCTGTCCAGGAGTGCAAATCCACACCCAGAAAAAAGGGACATAGCTCTAGCGAAAGAAAAGACCAGTGGGCAAACATAGACCAACTGATTGCAGTGAAAGGAGCTTGAGTGGCCAGAGGAAAGATGGGTGAAAGGGGCGGGGAGGAAGGGGTACAATACAACCACGCAAACCTGGCCAATATTGTACATCAATTATGAAATAAAAAAAAAATTTAAATAAAAGAATTCATGTGGTAACAATGCAAAAAGGAAGAATGTCTATCTAGAGTGCTGCTATCTAACTTACCTGTTAGCATAGCTTTCTGGGCCTTCTTTTCTCTTGCCCTAACCACACCACCATTCCAAACCACACTTCAAATTCTTCTTTCTTCTACCACAAATTCTCCATCATTCAAGAATCTTACTCACCAGGTCATATGGTAGTTCTGGCCACAAGCTCCACTGTGAATTTTCAATAGTGTAAATTGGTGTTTGACCAAAGACCTGCAAATGAAAACTAGGAAACAGTCAAAGGGGTAGAGCGTCTCGTCACAAATATGTCATGGTCCATCTATAGCCAGAGGGAAAGAGAGGTTCCATTGCTTTCCTATTTCAGGGGACATGAATTCTTAAATGCATGCACTGAATCAACTTGCCTTGCATAAATAGAAACATTTGCAAGATTTATCTATCTTTTGGATCTGCCCTGCTTTAACCTGGAGGTTATCTTGACTATGTTCAAAAGCCAAGGCCATGCTATTAAAAAGCATTTATTTTGTATATGGCATCATTCATTTCTCCAGAAATAGAATTGAGTTAAAGACCTAAAACCTTTTTATAAAGAGAAACAGCTTTGAATTAATTTAGGAAAAACTCTTAATTTAGAGAAAGTGGAGAAGACAAGGCAATGTGGATGGTTTGAGGATTAGGGGTTCATATGACTTATGGGAACAATAAGCATATCCCCATTTGACAGATAGATCTAGATTGTTTTCTCTCTTTTGTCTTGGAGTAGGGACTGTTACTGAGGCAGCCAGCTTTATACCTAATTGGAAAGGGATTCGCTGTTTATAGGTATCGGAGCTTAGATGTCTTAGCACCAGAATGTCTCACTGTGTACGCAAAGTGTTGGTACAAACTAAAGGGACTGACACCCTAACTCTGGCTGATGTACTTGAGACTAGAAGCCCAAAACCTTTCCCAGTCTGTGCCTCCTCATCTTTGTCCTTGACCATGAACTTTCAAGAAGATTAGGTGCTTTCTGTACTTTACAATGTAGGTCATGAAAGGAGTCTCAGTCGTTGGTGACCCATCCTTCTCTGTACTTGGTATGGACACACCAGCACTATCTGGCATGTGAAGTTGCCTTTATAGGATTTGTGATGGGAATGTGAAGTCGTAAGATTGTGTGAGTGTAATTTCTCCAGGTCTCCTTTGGACCCTGAAGGACACAGCCAGGAGGGAGAGCCTGCCATTCCTGGAGCCACAGGAGCTAGTCAGCTCAAAAATCCCCCAGCTATCCCATGTGATTCTAGTCATCTTTTAATATATGAGGTTCATCTGTCAGCAGGAAATGAAGTCACTGACAGGGACAATTGTCAAAATTCTATGATAGAAATTGGTAAATGGGCAATAGAGTTCAAATGAAATACCAGTCTTCCAAATGGACCCCAAATTCCTAAATGGCCAGGGCTTTCTTACATACTGAACTGGGATTCCATATCCCATTTCATTCTAGAACATTCTGCAAACTGCTTAAATTGCATTGAGGAATTAAGATGTCTCATGATTACTTCTGACACCTTTCATTAAGATGGTGGAGACCTGTGGTAACATATACTTGAAGGTGGTGATCTTGTACCTCTAAACCATTTAGAGTCTTATAAACTAATGAAACCTCAATTTAAGAAATTACAGTTAGACAGCAGAGACAATGATATGAGTAAAGATCACTCACAAGACATGTTCTTGGAGATCTCTCCCTTTTCCCTTTCCTGGCCCCACCGTCCACCTGGCCCCCAAGTCTGCTAATTTGATGCTTGCATTCTGATTGCTAACTTCCCAAGACAGTCATACTGACACAGTCTAAGATTTTGCTTTGTGAAAAAAAACAAAAACAAAAACCTCTTGTTTGTCCCATTCTCTTCATCCCTTTGTCTTTAGTTCCTTATCACCTCCCACCTAGACCACAGAAATGATTTCCTCACTGCATCTTTACTTCCATCAAGGTCCTCTGACACCCCAACTTATAGCCAGATATCTGCAGGAATAATTTTTTCAAACAAATGTCTGATCATATTGTTCACTTACTTAAAACACTACACTTACTATCCCCTTCAAGTTGTCATCCAAACTTCTGAGCATGGCTGATTTGATCCATCTGTGAAGACTTCTCTTTTGCTGTGTCTACTTTTTTCTTCAGTTTTTCAGAGTTACTTTAAAACTTGCAATTTTCACCCAAATGTCTTAGATTTGTATTCCTTGGTGTCTTCACTACCTTTGTTTTGTTGTAAGATCTCTGCTTCTCTTGATCTTACCCCCTCTTGATCTCACCTCCTACTTTTTTATCTACTCTTCCTCTGCATCTTTTCCCCTAGTCAATCATTAATGCCTTGCTTCTATCACCAAAGCCTTTCCTGATTCTTCCAGATAAAAGTGACCTCGCTCTTTAATGCACTTGTGCCCCATGTGCCAAAGAGCTTTCCATCATGTCATCCATAAACTTTTTGCGATGACTTTCAATATCAGTCTCAGATTAAACTGTTGTCAGGGATGAGATCATGAATCTCTGCATCTACAGTGCTAAGTCCAGTGACTGGTACAGAATGATCCTCATCAGTGTTTGTGGGATAATACAGATAATAATTCTATTGAAATCAAGAAAGTTTTTTCCCAGTTTTATGAAATTTAATCTTTCAACCAATGGTATTCCATGAAAAGGGCACTGGAGATGAACCACAATGGTGAATTACTAGAATTAAAATGTAGCCAACTATTTAAACCAAAGACAGATGTATTGTGTATCAGTTCAGTTTAGGTTATTAGAATATTTTGATGTTTGGAATTGTATCAGTTACATACATTGACAAAATAAGTCGATTTGCTTCTAGTTAACAACTCAGCAATGGCTACCTGCCAAATGCCTGGTGAGGGAAGTGAAACAGAATGAAAAATACATGGTTTTTGTTCTTGGAATTCACAACTTCACATTCTAGTGGGGAGTCACACATGATATAAGAAAGCTGCAAAGTCCCCAGGATCACTGAGAAATCAGTTCTGATTGGGAGTTCTGTAAGGAAGTCCTTACAGAAAATGGAAATTAAGGAGAGATATGAGAAATGACTGACTGTAGTAGGTGGAATTAATGCAAGTAGGGACACAGTCAGGTGAAAGCACAGAGGTGGGGGAAAGCCAATTTTGCTCAGGGGCCAGCAAGAGTGTGTGATGGGCAGTCACTGTGGCCAGGCACAGCAACTTAGGAGGCCAAGGTTTTGAGGTTTGATCATTAAAATAAGGAGAAGCTCAAGATTTTAGAGGAAATTCTAGTTTATTCTTATTTGCGCAAATTGAATTAGTTTTCATTTGGTAACTTCTGCTATTCAGTGGTTAATAAAACATTTTAATTTACGTCTAGGGATGCTTACCGGGAGAGACAGAAACGTGTTGAAAAAGTCAGCAAAGACTTCATCCTCTAGCAGAATGATAAGATTTGTAGAACCAATTATCTCTATATAGGAAGAAGAAACAACAACAATGCTTGTGAACTATGACTGCATTTGGAAATATAAAAAGAAGCTATTAAATGGATCATTTCACATAGCCCAATGTCAGAGTGACAGCAGTCTTTAAAAAGATCTAACTCAATTTCTTCCTGTCACCAGGACTCTTCTGTAGGATCTTGTGGCTTAAAAAAAAAAAAAAAACCTAGCTGTGGGGAGCTCAACACCTCAAATTACTGTCCATTCCATTTATGAAGACATGAAGGAATTTGGAAAATTATTTCCTAATGTGAACTGCCTTTCTTTACCTTTTTTTCATTCATAGAAATTCTGCCCTCCAAACTTTGACAGAATTCATCTAAGTCTTCTTAAGTAGAATGATGCTCCTATATGTTATGAATCCATCACAACCTCTGCTTCCCTTCAGCCGCCCGGGCTAGTGGCTAAGCAATTCCTCATGTTTCCCCCTTCTCCATCTCATTCCTCTCTTGATGGCTGGAGTGGCACCCATCACCCAAGTCTTGGTATACTCTCCAGGAAAGAATAGAAGAGAATTATTGCCCACAATCCTTGTTATATTAGAGTGGCCAGAAATGGGGCCAGCTTTTATGATTCACTCCACCATTCTTTATGCAATCATTTTTTGGAAATTAAGGGCAAAAATTTTAATTTATTACAGTCAAATATCAGCTGTGACTACTGCAGTGTTATCTCATCTTTCATAAGCAGCCTTTGTTTGAGACTTCTGGATACCAGAGATAGAATCTGGGGTAAGACAGTTGGCCACTCATGGTCTTGGAAACTCTTTCCTTTTCTCTAGTGGCCTGTAAAATAAACCCTTTTCTTGTTCAACCTCAAGCCTGAATGGTCTTGCAATTGTGTGCATGGGTGAGAACCCACTGACAGAGACCTGTCCAGCACTTTGGGTACTGTCCCTTGGCCCTAACTTGAGTACTGAGTTAGTACCTTATTTTTACTCTGTTTTCTGCATGTCCTGCCACTCTCACTTCCAACATTCCTGCCTTTGTTTCTGTCTTCCCCTTGCCTAAAATATCTTCTCAACCCCAATCTGCTTCACAAATTACTATTCAACCATCAAGAAATGGTTTACATATAATCTTCTTGATGAACTAAGACTCTATACCACATGGTATATTGATTCATTACTCCCCTGTACCATCATACATATCTCCTATCAGTACAACTAACAAGTCATTGTTCTATAGTTCTTATCCATGGATATGCCTGTCTTCCTCACCAGCCTGAGCTTTGTGAGCATATGTTTCTTCCATTAGGCACTGCAAGTGTAAAAACCACACTGATATACCATCTTACATCAGTAAGAATGGCCCACAAAAACAAAAACACAGCAAGTGTTGGCATGGATATGGAGGAAAAGAAACACGTTTGCACTGTTGCTAGGCATGCAAACTGGTCCAGCCACTATGGAAGGATGCATGGAGGACTCTCAAGTTACTGAAAATGGAACTACCATTTGATTAAGCAACCGCACTACTGGGAATCTACCCAAAGGACACAAAAACACTAATTCAAAAAAAGACACCTGTAACCAATGTTTATCGCAGCACTATTTACAATTGCCAGGATGTGGAAACAACCCAAATGCCCCAAAACTGATAAATGGCAGAAAAAGATGTGGTATATTTACACAATGGAATATTATTCATCAATCAAAGACGACAAACTTATGTCATTCACAGCAACATGGATGGAGCTAGAAGGAATCATGCTAGCAGAAAGAAGTCAGAAAGAAAAAGAGAAATACGGAATGGTCTCACTTATATGAAGGATATAGGAAAAACAAATAAGAAGACAAGAAAAATTTAAAACTGTCAACAGGACTAAAGCATGAGCAAGGGGGAGGGAGTGAAAAATCAGGGGAGAGATGGGCACAAGAGTTTAAGATGGTTCACCGGCGTTAAGGTGGTAGGAGAACCTCAGGGTAAATGATGATGTAAAATATATGTATGTACAATCAATTAAAAAATAAAATTATTAAAAACAAACAACCAAACAACCAAGCAACCTACCAAGCAACTAACCAACCACATATCAAACCTATCCTTGATTTGTGGGGAAATGCTGTTCCCTCTGCTCTAATACTTTTTAAGGAGGTCTTGGAGGCCTCCCTATAGTCATTGTCATCAATTTTTCTATACTATTAACAGCTTTGTGGGATTTTATCACAGACCTTACTATGTTATTTCAGCAAATATGCTAGTTAAACATTTTACTTTCTTATTCCAACTCGATGCATGGTTTGACAATTTTGAAGAATTTTATTATCTTATTAATAAAGGTCAGTTTTTAGTATCAGAAAAAAAAAAGACTGTTCCCAGGATTTTTATATCCTTCCAGTCCCATCCCTCTCTCATTCTAGAATTAGTCTTCTTATTTTTACATTCTTACCTGTTCTGCCCCAAGCTTCCTCATAACCTGGAATGTTTTTTCAGCACTCACCCCACACAATAGTATTGATTTGGAAACAGAAGTAATAATTGGGTAAACCCAAAGTTCATGCTAGCCTTCTCCCTACAAGAGGTATGGAATGTGAGGACTGACTCTGCCTTTTGCTTCCTCCCTCTTAGTTGTCCTCTTAGTTGTGTTGTGAATGAGACCCTGCCCTATCATCCAAGATCTGGTGCACAATTTGAGGAAAATAAGAAATAAGGAGAAAAAAGTGTATGAAAAACATAAAAGTCACATATCATTTTTCTGGTCTCAGACCTGTGAAAAATGTTAAGATAATTGATTTGCCTCAATGGAGGGCCCAAAGTCTTGGAGTATTAATTGGAGACTCACCTGCGTTGCTCATGTTACCATGTCCTTCATGCCACTGTAATTAATTAGGAACAGAATCATCCTCCAGTCAACAGAACCCCAGCTGTTATGAACACACAGTCATACCTTCTTTATGGGGTTCCAGATTCCAACAGGAAGTGACCTATTTATTCCTGGTGTAAACCTCAATCTGAAGATGTCTATATGTTAGCTACTCACTGAATTCCATTGAATGTACCTGACTCTTCATACTAGGTTTTTAGCCATTATTTTGTATGTATTGTTTATATATTTGTATTGCGTATATTTTTATTCCGTTGATCCTGAGTTTATGTTCTTTCCGTCTTTTAAATTTGTCTTTGTGTTTCAGAGGACTGGGAGTTCTTCTCATTTAGTTGTTGTTGGATATAAGATCCTTCCAGAATTCTAACAGCTACTCAATAAATATGTAGTGACTTGATTTGTCTTTCAGATAAGTTGGAAATTCAAACCCAAATCTAATCTAATATCCAAATTTTGTATTCCATACCTTTTCTTTCTTGTTCTAGCTGGTTGTGGGTTACTTTAATATAAATCAGTTTTGAAAAGAAATAGAATAAGCATTCTCTGAGTACCTTCCATGAGGAAGAAGTTAAATCAAGTGTGCACAATTTTTTCTCATTTAGATTACTGTTTAGCAAAATAGAGACTATCACCATCACTTTTCCCCTGAAAGTTATTAAATACATCATAGAGATTTGACCGTTCTTATATGATTCAAAAGCCTGTGTTTTTTCAAATATGCCAGTAAATCAGAGCTCTTTTTTTTTGTAGGAAAAATGCATTTCCACGAATGAAAAGTAAAACTCTTGGGTTTCATAGCCATAATTGATTTTCTGTGTAATTACTTCTGTGGTTTATGGTAGGTATTGTAATCTGCCTAATTAGAACTGCTTTCCCACCAATAATATAAAAGGAAATGGTACCAATATGGAAAGCAATTACTTGGAAATAAGTGTCCCATGTATCTAGCACTTTTGCCAGAAGATTGAACCAAAAGCCTTTTAATGTCATGATCAGATCATAGCATACACAGGTATCCAAGATATTCTGTAATCAATTTTGACTAAAACCTTTTCTAATCCTGATCAGTTCTCCATTCACCCAAACCAATGTCTCCAGAAAAGACAAATTCAAGAAAAATGGAATACAAGAAATAAATTATTTTACGCTTCATCTTGTTTTTCTCAAAAGTATGATGCCTTTCAATTCTAAATTGAATCACACCTACATGTAGGTTATCATGACCAGCTGAACAAGAACAAAACTCTAGCTGCATAAAAATAAGCATAAATAATAATAATCATCATAAATAATCATAAATAATAAGGTGAAAGAACTTCCTGGAATTTTCCAACTTTCTAATATCTAAAATGTTTTTTGTAAATCGGAAATTTGGAATGAGCATGAGTTTGATCCCAAACATAGCTGCAGTTCAATATTTATACTATGGTCAAATGGAAATTTACTTTTGTTGTTTATTTTTTTCAATTGCCTCAAATATCTGTGAAGAGTAAGTTCTTAGTCACATCAAGCAGAGGCAAATTATTTTGGGGTAGTTTAGGCTTTGGGTCTGACTTGGATCCCTATTTGCAATGCCCTAGGATACCTGTCAGTTAGCTCAAAGAGTTAATGATGAACACAGAGAAGACCAGGAGCAAGTGCACCTAACAGGGCCTTGTATTGTCTTGGTCACTCAGTTGCTGATTGCACTTCTTATGGGGGGGGGGGGGGGGTAACAACTGTGTGAGTTTCCGGTGCTAGAAAAGTTCCTCTTCTCTCCTGGCAGCAAAGGAATGGTCATGCTCAAAGAAAGGAAATGAGGTTGTCAAACCATCTAGAACATTTCTTCCTGAGCTGTCCTAATGAGCATACGTGTATTATGCTGACAAATGAATAAGGTAACTATGTAACTAATAGTTGGTTGAAGAAATAGGGTGGTCCACAAACATCTTGAAATAAAGAAAACATCGAGAACAATCTCTTCTTACAAAAATCACTTTTTCAAATGTAAATAGTGCTTTATTGAGAATCATTAACAGTATTCTTTCCAACTTAAGTTCTTTTTTTTCATGGCACAGTGAGGTTTTGTATATGTTACATAAGCTTCCCAACAAATCGGAGTCTTGTAAACTCTTTTAACTCTCTTGGGTGTGACATTGCACAACTCTATCAGTAATCTTTGGCTAACTTTTTAATGTTTTGTAGGATTGATGACAATTTATCTTAGTATCCTTTTCCCAAGAAAAGGAGACAAGGGAAACAGAGAGGTTATTTAATGAGAAATCCAAGTGCCTGAAAATGCATCAGAAAAAAGAAATTCAAGCCCCTTGGAGATTGCTATTTAGGTGGACAGAATGACAACAAGCGCAGTCGCTTTTAAAATATTTGGGAGCCCCGCTTCCGCCTCCGCCACCCTGCCCGTCAGGGAGCAGCAGGACCTCCGCGCTCCCGCGGGGCGCCTGCTCCCCGGCCGGCTTGGGGGGAGCCTACGGGAGGATCCCCCTCGCCCCCGCCCCCGCCCCGCGTCCCCCGACCCGGCGCCTCCGTTCCCGCCCCCTGCCCC